>JAQGAC010001077.1:0-16020 GCA_034696585.1 Isotomurus maculatus | reverse complement strand
TATGCCCATCTTGGTCACTTCGGATGCTAGTGGTGACCATAAACTTCATTTATCGCACCAAGTTTTGATTGCATCTTACTCTGAAAGGGTTGATTAACCAAATAATGCAAAGCCCAACCTGATATCGCTTGAGCAGCAAAGCATATTTCCTTGTTAGACTTGTTCCTGCCTTGAGACAGGCTTTTTTACTGACCCTGTCACGGTTGCTGTCGGTAAACGAGCGTAAAATCTCGTACTTTTTAACGGTAGGTCGTCAAGCAACAAAATCAGGGGGAACCACACCCACACAGAGACCCTGAAAACTACCCGCATCAAATAATACAACATAAAATTCTTTTTTCAGCTTTGTTTAAGAAACCATCCAAATGGAGAGAATACATAAAATGCGCTTCATGAAATTAATTTTTTACCGCTAGTAATACGGTAATATTTAAAACCAGAATCAAATTAAGCAAATTTGGAGATAAAAAGTTACATAATTTCTTGCTCTATCTACAAAAAACACAATACAAAATGAACCTGGACTTTAAAGACACCATTTTACCCAAGTTACCACCAACAAGTCGAATTTGTAATTCTAGGATGTTGATTTAAGACATTCTGACTCTTCAAACACACACAAATCGACCGAATTTTAAGATAGGTTCACTAGATTGATGAACAAGACTTTAAATAGTCTAGTCGCAAAAAATTAATTTCCTGAAGCTTAGTATGTGTTCTCTTCATTTGGATGGTTTCTTAAACTAAAAGCTGAAAAAAAGATTTATGTTGTATTATGTGATGCGGGTAGTTTTCAGGGTCTCTGTGTGGGTGTGGTTCCCCCTTAATTTTGTTGCTTGACGACCTAGCATTAAAAAGTCCGAGATGTTACGCTCGTTTACCGACAGCAACTGTGACAGGGTCAGTAGCTAGTTGTTATTCACCTTCTTTAGTGTTCCAATTATGCGTTCAATCCCGTTAAGATCCATCCCCCCATTCCAGGTGGAATAATCCTCGTATCTCCGTGATGTAGTTATCAGTCCTCCCTACCTCCGGTGGAAATAGCCCCAGTCCCTCACATGCATCCCTCAACAATAATTGTCCCAATTTCTCCTCATCGCGATGAGGAGAAATGCCTTGCCGTCATGCATGTGTAAAGAGTGGAGGTTCACATGGAACTGGAGTTGGTGTGTGATTAGGCAGGAGGGCCAGGAAATGGTGGTTGGTGTTGATTGCAGCGTGGTTGTGTGCACGCGGTGGCAGGGTGGTCGTGGTAATGCGCAGATCTCCATGTGCTACCTGTTGGCACAGAAGTTGTAGGAATCGATCTTGGAGGTCCACTTCATCTGAAGGAAAAGAAGAAGGCGTGGTTCGTGGTTAACACTTGTGCGGTGTATCGTTCAGTACACCTGGAATTAGTAACTTCATCTCAACGGAATGCTTCATTCAATCTTTCCGAAGATCCATCGCTCGTCGTGGTCGTCCCAACAGTGTCTATTCGGACAACGGTACGAATTTCGAAGGAACCAGCAACGCCGTGGACAAAATGGACTGGGATGAAGTAAGGAAGTTTGCTGATTGTGAGAAGATCATTTGGAACTTCAGTCCTCCGAGTGCTCCATGGTGGGGAGGATTCTGGGAGCGGATCGTTGGAATGGTCAAGAAGATTCTTCGTCGAGTTCTTGGAAGAGCTTCACTTGATTACGAAGAAATGCTGACGGTGCTTGCTGATTGTGAAGATCTCATCAACTGCAAGCCTCTAACTTACGTGAGCGAAGAAGCTGATGACTTGCAGCCTTTGACTCCGAATATTTTTCTCCCAGACATTCGAATTGGAACAGTGGCAGATTTGGACCAGTTGGATCTCAGGAAACGATTTCGCAGTGAATATCTAGGACTTCTGGATCATCGCTTGAGCTGCCAACCGAAGAGAGAGCTGAAGGTCGGAGATGTGGTGCTTGTCGGAAGTGACAAAGAAACGACAAGATTGGTCGATGGGACGAGTAGCAGTTCTCTTCGCTGTACGAGATGAAGTGAAACGCGTGGCTAGCGTGAAGACAGCGCAAGGAATGCTGGAGCGACCCGTGAAACGACTCTACCAGTTGGAAGTCTCGAAGGAGGAGGTACCGATAGAAGGGAACTTTGGAGTAGGAATCTCATCTACAGGAGAAGACAAAATTACAGCTGCTGATGGAATCTTAACTCATAGTGGACTCCAGCTGAAATCTTCGAAGTGATTAGCGATCAGTGTAATTCGTGTTGACTTTACTGCTTGTTTGTTTGTATAAGGTCAAGGTGGGTTGAGAAAAGTGCTTATATATAGTGAAAGAACAGGATAGTTGCCATGTATGTTAAATACTAAAAACCGAGGTGTAATTTGTTGTTGTGAGGAAAATCGCTCCTCATTCGCGTTGTAACTTTTGGAGGAGAAAGACGTAATTTTCGTTCTTCCGTTTCGTAAAAAAACTCTAGTCTTGTAAGAACTCTTGTCAGCTTTCCGTATATTTTCTCTAGATCAATACGCAGTATCTCTGATAATCGAACTAAAGTCTATCTGATCGTAGAATTAGAACAATAAACATTTAATGCAACGTATGACACTCCGGACGTCAACGATAACGAAATTAATTCAATATCGCTTAGGCGGCAACGAGTACAGATTGCCAATAAATCGAAAAAATGTGTGACCTGAGTACAACTAAGCTCCAATTAAAAGATACCTACGAGTACGTGTACAGCTCAACAGTTTCAAAATTAACCAAATATTTTGCCACTCCAAAACAAGAATGTGTTGTACCCTAAGAGGGTGTAGATGTCCTTTAAAGAAACGACCAACACATTAACACCACGTCAATCCCATTGTTCCTGAAACCAGAACTTACTGATTCATTACATAGACCCCAGGGAAAGTTTTGTTTTTTAGTTCGTGTAACAAACGAAACCACTTAACGAATAGAAGTTTAAATATAATCAACAACGAATCCCGGAGAAAGTCCGATTGTTATCGAACTTTCAATAATATGTTACACGTCGTTTATTCTCCAGAAATCTACATTAATCAGTATAGTTTTCAAAAAGAAATTGGGTGATTGAGACGATGTTATCTAATCCTATTTATTTTGTATGGGACAATTTGTATTAAAAATTTAATCTAACCTTATAAGAGGTTATTATTGCATACAACGCACGAATACATCCTATTCTATCTTGCTACCTATGCATGACTGTAGCACTATCGAATGCGAGGGAAGATCAGTGCCACCATTAGTAATCACCTTTAATGCATTTTAATATGAGTATGTGCTCAGTTAGTGCTTTATCCTATAATCCAATAAAGATTACTTCTTAGTAAGGGAAATTAATACACAGTGAGGTTGTAATTCATTATCTTTATTTAAATATCACGCAGCTGCTTAAGCCGTTAATAGACGATATATCACCTTTAGAATCTCCGCACTACCACTTTGGACTTTTTAACTTATGCGAAGACAACCACTGTCAGGAAAGACTTGACTTTATCAGTTGGATATAAATGTACACAATTTGTGATATTGGTTTGAGTTTCTTCTGACGTGTTCTCCCAAAGTTATTTTGCTACAGATTATAGAGTGAAACTGTTTCAAAGGTAAATTTAACACCAAAGGATTAAGGGAGGCATGAAAGGCTTCTGTGATTTATTGTGTTGCTGCAAATCACTTGCTAGATTTAAAGAAGTATTCGTAAACATAGGTCACGAGACTCTCGTCTTCTCTTGTGAGTGAAAAATACTGATTACAGATTAGTTCGTCAGGAACAAGTTAGTTCTGCAGCAGAGACGCATTTGTTCTTTGCGCGAATATGTAAGTTAATTTTTTTAATCTTTCAAAAGCAAAATCAGCCTCCATGCAATTGAATGTAGAGTGTTCCCATTCAGTTTTTCTTGTTCACAATACATTAAAATCTCATTTAGTGTTTAAAGTTTCCACAGGAACTTCAATATGGTTCACAACGAATTGCAGAGCAAATGAAGTAAATTATCTCAATTCTTTAATAACGTCCACTAAAAATGGGTTGAGGCATATATAGGAATTATCTAACAACAGATCGGGAGGATTTCATCAAGAGGTTATCGCAGTCCTATTAAATCTGTACCTTCTTTGAAACAAAGGAGACTAATATTATTTCAGAGGCTTTATAAACAGTTTTTCATGAAAGCTTACAATTAGTTAACCACAGCTTCTAGATATATTTCAATGTCTCCTGCAATATTTTGTACATGACTTTACTCAACGTGTTAATACAAATATAGCTTTTGATTAAAAATCCTGCCGTAGCCTGTAAAAGTGCCGTTTTACAGGATTGTGATAAGAAAAGAGGTGAAGCCAACAACAACTTAAATACAATTACGAAATGGTCACCTTCCGAATTGTTTGAAAAAGTTTAAGCTTGGCTGTTATATTACCAAATCTCTTCTACGCAAAAGATTTAGAGAATACCCAATAAGATACATTCCCCCAAACTTCAAGTGAATTTAATGTACGAGAAGTATTTTTTTTCTGTTGCAGACTAATAATTTTATGAAAAAATGTCCATGTTTTTTACTACCCATGTGGTCATCAAGCTTTGGCATTGAAAGTGTAAACTACCATTCAAATTGACGGTGAAACACATACTCAGGTGGTGAGAATGTATCTACGGCACAACAATAAAGAAGAACCTTAACTAACAGCAAACACAAGGTTCAGAGAAAAACTCCAACGCTGTAGTTCCTCTGATGCATGCTATTCTGGAATAGGGATACACTAATTTGGAACATTAATTACGATAGTCAGAAGCCTCCATTTAGCTCATCATCGCAGATATTTCTAGAATAGTTTAATCAACCTTGCGTCGTAATTAAGTATGAATGATAAATTTACATACCCTGAGTAGTTAGGCTTCCTTTCCTTAGAAAAGCTCTCTGTCCTGAAAAATGATTAGACTGTCGGTTTGCTTGACACGTTAGAATTGATGTCTCAAGTTATAATTGCACAAATATTTGCGTCGGTGGCAGTAGAAAAAAGTATGCGTCACAACCGACAGCTCTAATTCCTAGGAGAGAATGTAGTTAAAATATCCCTTCTGTTCCCATCGATCTTGAACGCAGATCGGAAGTCAGCTTATCTTTTGTCATATTTTTAACGTCTCTGTGATCCTTCGCACGGTCCAGTAATTGTGTGGGACTCGTTTGAATTCCACACCAGTGCATCTAATTTTTTATGTTTTTCACAGTCTTTAAAAAGGTTGAAAAGGGCTGTCTGTTGTTACATCACTGAAATTGTCAATTGCTCAGATTTAGTATTTTTGCTGAAGGATTTTAAGCAGACGTGGAAGATTATGACGAAGAAGCGTAGTCCAAGTTCGGTTCGTGGACCAGGATTCCATTTAACCGTTTTGTGTGCCTTCAGATTTTTCTTTTTACTAATGCTAACAATGCTTGCTATCTTTAGTGCCTTACTCATAATTCCCAATGTCTTTATGCAGAAAGTGACCTTTCCTCCTGTTTAGCATAAATTTCATTCATCGTCTTTCGTTGATTCTTTAGCACTCAGAGTAGGAAATATCTTTCGATGGAGGTCACAGAAAAAGCTGTTCGTTCTTCGTGGAAAAAGAGCTAATCCGAGTGAAATTGTTTTTCCACCTGAACGCGTCACAATCCAATTCCACTTAATCTTTAATCATCCAAATTGAAAGAACTCTGCTAACCTCCACGAAGCATCACTCATCCATCGGATGATAAAAAACTGCGCAATTAAACATCTGCTAAAATATCCCCTCAGCTTTCAATAGCTTAAGCCTAGTATTGACTTCCAGTCTTCATGAGCGAAATATTTTGCGTGGAAAATGACATATTTCTTTGCAAAAACCTCTGTAGAAATGAGACACTGCGTGGATGTTCCAGTTTTAACCAACCTTTCACTCGACGGTATTCACTTCTGGTGTTATGAAATTTCTCTGAGGAAAAGGGCTGCATCGTTAAAACACTTGGAATTTGTTTATTAACGAGTCCAAAAATTAAATATTTTTATCTGCTGTCTATGATGTGTAAATGAAAGATATGCCTAGTTTTGAAACTAACTTGCTGTATTACATTTTTAATTGATATTAAATACATGTCGAATATAAAAGACGCTAAAAATAAAAGATGAAAAAATATTATTGTTTGTTTACAGCTGCGAATTGTAAACAACAAAATTACAGGAATTAACATTTTCAAATCTTCCCTCCTGTTTCGCAGCTTTCCCCAATTTCACTGTGAAATGAAGGGTCAACTTTTAATTGCGACAGCAAGCGCAAAAGAAGAATGAAATTGCAAGTAAATTGGGAAGCGAATATTTCTCTAGCTAATCACTTTCAAGTGAGTACTGCAAAGCAAAAGCTCAGCGAAATTCGGGTTTTTCACTTGCCCTTTTTCCCTGGAAAAGAGGTAAGTGAGTACGCAGCTTAAGCAGAATGGAAGGAGATTAGTTTTATGTGGACAGTCATTCCGGTTTCTTTTAGTTTGAGGGAAGACTTCGTGCCACTCGCACAGCTCCGTTGATTTCAACAAAAACGAGGTTCAGTTTTTTTGATTGGTTGGTTTACATTTCTGAGACGATGGACGTTCCCCTGAGGATCGTCCTCCTCTTCTTCCTGCTGAGTTCAGCATGGGCCGATTCGGACACGGTGAGTTTGTGACTGAGACGTCAGCATGAGATTCGCTTTGAATGATTTTGTGTGTGCAGGATTCCACGACGGGGGTGAACGAGGACACGCGGGACTTCATTTTGGTGGAGAAGGCAGAGATGCGGAAATTCCTCAACGGAGAAGTGAGGAGTCATTTTGTGGTTGTGGAATTCCATTTGATTTTTGTGTCTTCTGTTTCAGATGGAAAAGTTGTTTGCGGGACTGTCGAAGTCGTTTGACGAGAAGGTGGCCGCCGTTCGGGCGGAGGTGGAAGCGTCGATTCAGAAATTGTCGGCATCGTTCAACGGAAACCTGAGTAGCCTGGATTCCAAGATGGAAGTGTCGACTCGGAATCTGTCGGAGGAGTTCAGTGGGAAGTTGTCGACCACTCTGTCGAAAGTGGAAGTGTCACTGGCGGGTCTGTCGAAGACCTTCGGTGAGGAGCTGCAGCGGAGTGAGTTGGAAGTTTCTGGGGAACTTGAGAGTCTCAATGGGACACTCCGGAGGAATCAACGACAACTCTCCCGCGTAAGTAGACATTTCCAATTTACTCTGAACTCGTAAGTCGTCAACTTCCATAAGCTCTGGGTTGTTTTCGTGGCTTTGCAGTCGCTGTTGAATTTGGCGGCATCTTTGAATTCCACTCCGTTGGCAAGTGGATCGACGAATGTCTCCTCAGTTGGCGGACGAAGTGACGTCATCTCCACGCAGCCCCACGTGCAGACGGAGGCAACTTTCCGTTTGATTTCTGCGGGGTGGCGTATGGAGACGTTTTGGTTGATTATGGTTGGTTGTGTGCAGGTGGAGGAGGTCACCTTGGAGGCAGGTACAATCGAATTCTCCGGAGGAGCCAATTTGCATCTGCGGAGGAAAATTTGGGTCCTCCGGTCGGAAGGAGGCGATTCTGAACGTTCGATGGATTTCCTGCTTATGGAGAACGGGCTGCGAGAGGAGGCGCGTCTCTCCCTCTGGAGCTCAGGGGGTGGAGATCAATCCGTGTGGAACGGGTGAGTGTGAATTTGGGTTTTGGGTGGAATGCGAGACTCACTCTATTTTCGCCACAGAACTCAGCAGAATTGGAAGGAGGAGCGGGAGGTGTTAGGCCACGTGATTCTGGTGACGCTGTTGATGTCCCCGGGAGGAGCGAAGACCCCCAGTTTCAAACTCAACTTCAACACCACCGCCACTGACACAGATTGGTATTTTTCGAGTGCAGTTGTGAGTGGAGAGGGGCGGCAGGTGGTCTCATTCACCCCCAACAACACGCGCAACTATCCTCCCCAGAGTTTCTTCGTGGCGGTGTTGGCACCTGCGCAGGGAGACTCCTTCGGACTCACTCTGACGTTCCTGGATATCCCGGGCACTCCGCCAACCTGCCACGGCACCTTGTTCCGCGTTTGGTTCCTGGAGGAGACTCCCACTGAGGAGCCCTACAAACTCCTCTCGTCTGCCTACAGGTGAGCACTTCGGAGTCCGCCTCCCAACGTCACCCTCCTTCTCATCTGGTTTCAATTGGGTTGTGTTTCTATTTCAGGCGGTGCGGAGTGGTCGGCGAGACTTCGGAGCCACTCGGAAACTTCACCGTCGCCATCATCCTGTTTGTTGACTTTGGCAGGGTGAGTGTGGGGAAAGGTTTTCGACTGCAAGTTAATTGAGCCACTGGCCCCCACGTCGCCTGTTTCCTTTATTCCCTGAATAAATCTGATTCACTTTAACTCGCATTCCTTTGGCATTCATTTGGGAGGAGCATCGCGTGCAGCGGAGGAGGCGAAATACTCCACGGGGGGCGGAGTCACGTGGGCTGATGGGAGGGTCTCCGGAGGAAAGAGAGCGCGGAAGGAGGAGCGTAGGGCTCCTCCTGTGAGCACCTTACTCCATTCGTTCCTCAACTCCGTGGCTCTTCAACCGCACGGAAGCGCATGCGAAATTCAGCCATCCCCGCCGCGGGAATGTCGCGACCGTTGAGTTTCGTTCCTCCGCCGTTTCATCCGCAGGGCTTCACGACTTTCCCCAAGTGGTCCTTCATTTTCTGGACTTCCACTCCTCCAGTGATTTGTCACTGTCACCGACATTTTTATTTACTTTTGAGACGTCAGCTCCTCCGGAAGAGCGCCATGGGGAGTGACGTCCTATTCGCCGCAGACCCAGCTGCAGCGCCAGCCGATGGTGGCGCTGCAGAAGCGACCGAAGTCGCTGCTGCAACTGGTGGAGCCGTCGGGGAAGGCGCAGAATCCTCCGCAGGTTGACCAGTTCCACGTGCTCCGCTCCAATTAGCCTCCGAAGTGGATCGCCTGGTCACTCAGACCCAAAACATCAACCTGAAAACCGACGAAGTGCAATTCGGTTTTTTCGGGTTTTTGTTCGCCTTGGAAGTTTGACTTGTTTGACTGGTGCCGTTTTGTTGCTTAAGGAGGCTGGCCAGCACAAACTGAGGATGTGAGGGAGAAACTTTCGACCTTTGGAGTGAAATCAAAGGATCCGTCGTCTCCTCAGGAGAAACGTCGACATAGTCAAAATCCCCGTCATTTGTGAAGACGCAATGAAGGAGGAGAAACAAATGAAAAGGAAGTGTATCGTTAATTAGCTTATTTAATTACAAGATTTAATTAATGAGGTTTAATTAAAGTCTAATTAATTGTCATAGTTTTTATGAAAGCGACACTCACAGATTATCTAAATATATTTAATGATTAATTAAGCACTTCACTTGTGATAATCTCCGACTTCTGCTGGCTCTACTTTTACAAAGGGATGCTTCAACTAGCGAAATAATTAATTACCTGTTAAGTAATAATTAGTAATTAAGCATGGGATACCGTTAGTAGCATAAGAGCAACTGCGATTTATTGACTTTGCAGCAGCAAGTTGAGAAAGTGTTGAGAGTGTTGAAAGTTTCCAGGAAATCGTTTTGAAGTGTTTATCAATAAATAATAATTGACGAGTAGGCTGTGGAGCATTTCATAAATTTGTTTTTATTTTCCTTCGCATTTTATTCTTTTGCACGTTGACTTTAATTAAGTTAATTAATCACATGCGTAAACTAAATTTGATGAAATTTTGTTACTCCCCACTTGGAGGTTGTTCTTTTTCATTTTGTCCAAGTGTTCAATTTTAATTCCATAATAAAATGTTAATTAAAGTTGCACTGAGGTTAATTTGTTAATTATGGAAAGTTCACGATTAAACAATAATTAATTGTGAGTCTAATATGTTAAATGGGACAGCGGAAATGGAAGGAAATGATTCCAATTTAATTTTGAACTCCCAATTCTAACTCAGAGTGATCTTGCACACTTAAATGGAATGCCGTAGTTTGATAATCGAGTTTCTTGATTTCGAGACGTACATAAATTGTGGTTTACTATAACTTAGAAATTCTGAAAATTTTGGCTCTCAACGCCTAGTTTTGGCTGAGCCATGAGGAAAAACGTACAATTTTTGACGTTTTTGAGGTGTTTTTGAAAAATTCTCTTGTGTCGACGAAATTTTTTGTAATGATTCAGAGTTCGGACTTTGATTCAGAGTTCGGACTTTTTCTAACAACAGCTTTTATAATTTTTGTATGCTTCGAAAATTTCAAAGGTTTGAGAAAAATTCCACAAAAAAGGCGTTTTAACTTTTTGAAAATTCGAAGGGGAAAATAACATTTAAGACGTCAAGAATGATTTCCAAGCTCTCCCTTTCTCATTTTAAGCATTATATGAATTGTAAATAATTTTAATTGGAATTTAAATAACATAACCTAATTTTCCTTTTGTTACATTCCCTTAAGTACTTAAAGCTAGTTAATAAACACATACTTTGGTTTCCCCAGGATTTATTCTGTTTCTACGAATATATTTTGCAAAAAAGTGCCCATTTTGAACTCGTGCAACAGTTTTTTACTTGAAAGGTTTCGTGTAAACGATTTTCTGCTAGATTCGAATATTAATTTTGTAATCTATCCCGAAAACGACTTCCTAAAACAATGATTGTTTATTCTGAACGGTTTGATTCAAAAAAATTGTAAAAACATCACTTTCCCTGTAATTTTCTCTTTACTGAGGATCTGCAGTAAAGTATTGCCGAGCATCTTCTTTGGACACATACCTTTTAGGAAACACTAAACAAAATATGGCACCATGTAGCAATGAGATACATAAAAGCTGTAATGTACAAATGTTACTAAAAGAGTAAGTTGTGAATGGGTGGACCAGAAATTAGAAAAACACGGTTTTTTGCAATGAGTTACGCTTATAAATGACGTCGAATTCCAAATCCTTCAATATGCGTTCCTTCGCACTCACTAAGAATTTATGGTTTTTTTCTGAAAGGTAAATATTATGTTAGTGGCAATACTAACATTACCAGCCAAATCTCAGTCTTTAATTTAAACACCATAATTTTGAAACCCCGATGATTTGTAGATTTCGATTGCTATAACTTCATTTTGATCGGCCTTATATTCTATCAGCTTGTGTCGTACATTTCTTTCCCTGCATTTCATTCCTAACTTCCGTCTCAACTGCTTTCAAGTGTGTTTCTAAGTGGCAGCATAAGGCTTTTTCGGAAATATTTCCCTTTCAACGGGGTAAGCTGCAACTTATATTGCGGAATATATTGTATCTTGTGGTCTACTGTTTCTATTAAAGCTGACATTTCCGTCTTGATTCTACGGGCATCAAAAATAAAAGGCTCTAATAGAGAAACTGTGTAGGTATTTCTTTAATGTTAACAAAGGAAGTGTTACATGTTAGGAAAGGCGAGAACTATGATCGATGTTACGAGAAAGGAAAGAATCCATAGACAAAGCAGAAGCAACAAAGGAACTGTTACATCAGAAAGTTCCATTTTTTCAAAGTACAAACACACAAAATGCTGCTGTTAAAAAATTGAATTCGATTTGCTAAAGTCTGCTTTGTCTGTAGAAAGAAATCTCCTACAATGGAGTAAATATTTGAAGTTTTATATTTTCTTTCATTTTAGAAAATATTTCACACAAAAGTAATTGATTCTCTTCAGGAGAAATTTCCAAAGGATAATTTGTAAGTTTAGAGATGGACATTTGAACCTTGGAAGAATGAAATATTGACAAATGTAATCACGTAAAACGCAAGTTGTAAATAATAAATTAGTCTTACTCTCCACTGATTTTCAGGGGTAATTTTTTCGAATGGAAGTGAATGAAAAGCTTCGACCCCTTGACGTCCACAGTGCTTGAGGTCAATCCCAACTGAGGAGATTTGGTACAAAAGGAGGCTTAGCTGTTGCGACGCTTAGCTGTTGCGACTTGAACTCATTCTTATCTTGCTGGTTAGGAATATTCAAGACAAAAAAGGGTTTCCTTGTAGGAATCTTCATTGTTGGATATGTTGTGGAATAATACAGTTGTTTGAACAGCTGGAGTTGCTTGAGAAAGCTTACGACGACTGGACTTTTTACTTTCGTCTTACGGACGAATAAAGGCCTTGACCTACCTTGCCAGAAAGTTGGAACCAACCTGCGCCAGTTTAATTGATTGTCGACAAATATTGGCATTCCACCTGCAAATTAATGAAAGAATTAATTTTTTTTATTAATGAATTACTAAATTCTCGAGTTCCAAAGAAGTTTACTTCAGCGATGTTTGACTTTATTAAAACGTTGGGTTGGCCTGAATGGAAGAGACGCTTTCATTGTTTGTGCAGCAATGAAGAAATATATTTTGTTGTTTTATTAATTTCCTAATTTACTTTATGCCGTGACATAATTTTAATCAAATACAAATTATAGCTTATTAATACGCTACAGTATCCTTATAAGCAATTCAGGTAGGTCTCTCTCAGGTCACAAGGTTGCTCATAATCAATCGTAATAGGTTGCGTGAGACGATGCAATAACTCATTCAGTCATTGTTATTAGATGCTGTTGGATTGGGTGGGGAACAGCATAGAAATTAACTCAGCTAATTGATATTTTTCTTTTGTTTCAGATCGAATTGTAATAGCAAACGTGTCTGTGATTGTGGTTGTAAGTTAAATTATTGTTGATCCAGAAATTGTGCTAATACAATTATGGACGAGATCATAAAAGACAAAACCTGTAAATTATTAGAATACAAAAGAATTCTTAAGGATAAAACGATGGGGATGAATTTACGTAATTTGTGTTACTACAACTTACAGATAGCAGACACGACTTGTTCAGAACAAAATAGTTTCCTGCAAGATAATAAATTATATCAGACAATCAATTGTGATTAGGTCAAATTGATAGATTAATGAATGCTCATTTGCGCTTACCAGAAGATATTTCCAAAGGATAAGTGTTGATTCTGGAAATCAGCATTTTTACCTGTTGATAATCCGTTTAATATTTATCAGTCAGTCAAGACATCTTGTGAAATCGTAGCTTACAAATAAAGTTGTCTTACTTTCCATCGAACATTTGGTGACATTATTTCAGGATCCAAATCTTGCAGGGCTTCCAAAACCTCGAAGCTTTTCTGCTTCAGTTTACTTCCAACTGAGCCTAACAAGTACATTTCACCCAGTGAAAGAAGCATTGGGAAAGTAACGGATAGAATCGAATAGTAAAGCCTTTCTGGCATCCAAACCAAAGCGAAATAGGTGAATCCTAAAGTAGCTAACATATTGTTAACTATTTCTGCTAGAATTCTAAAACCGAATTGTGTATTGTAGTATTGAACCAGGTTAAAAATACTTTCATACATTTCAACACCTTGAGAAATGACTTCAGTTTTGAGAGTCAGCTTGTGACTTTCATTTGGTGACAGATTCCCGAATTTGCGTTTAATATTGAAGGATTCAGGCCGTATCTAAACCGGGCGATCAGTTTCAGAATTTTTTTATAAAAAATGTGGTAGATAGAATCGTCGAGAAAGTGGGATTCTAAAAGCTGACAATTAGTCTTTCAGAAATGCAGTAGTCATTTTGAACCCAGAATGCCAATGATTAGGTGTAGCAGTGGATTGAGAATATAAATCCCATCTACAACTTGCAAATCCTCGCAAGCCACCGGATGCTCCTCGTGTCATGTTTGTGATGAACTCTAACACGATCGAAGATAATTTATAGAGCATAAAAGAGAAAAAAATTAGGACTTGTAGCGCGGAGTAGATAAAGAGAATGCTGATGAAGCATAAAACTAGACGACGTGAATTTGATGGACCTTGCGGGCAAGTAGGATGGACGGATAATGGCAAGTAGCCATTGAGCTGAGATATGAAGAGAGGATACTTTACTAACTGTATCAAATACTCTTCGGCGTCTTTGCAGGGAGCTTTGGGAAGCTCGCTGGGTTTCACGGAGTTCAAAACTTTCGCTTGGAAATCATCGGACGGAGGTGCCTGAACCGATACAGTGATCGAGCAGCGTAATGAGAACTTCTAGTTAGTTCGTTAATGAACGATGCAATGGTTGAGTTAGAATCTGTTGTCATTACAAAGGTTTTATTTAATTCTATAGGTGCTAATACCTTGGGTAGACGGCTATCGTTTTAATAAACAACCCTTCGCTGTGTTATGCTGGTATAAATTGCAATATTAGACTAGCCTCCCATGAGTAGCACCAAGAATTAATGAAGAGAAAGTGAAAATAAAAGTAGTGGTAGATCCAAAAAGTTAACAAAATCAGTAGTAAATAAATGCATTGTCACTCTAATCGACTAAATACAAAAACAATCTGTATCGTCAGTTTACGTTTTCTTTAGGTTCCTTAGTGCAAACGGGATAAAATTCCACATAGCACTGCATAAATATAGCAGAGAACTTTCAAAAACCAAAACTTATAAACTACAACATTAAACGTAAATTTGCTAATTTGTTGCACTTATGTTAACATCAATACAGGCAGAATAAAATAAAATCATTCGCTAAATGAGAGGCAGCTAAATTTCTACTAGAGTTTGTTTTAATCAGAATTTTTTGAAAAGATTAACGTTGAAACGCTGGAGGGCAACAGTAAATGGGTCCAAGTGAGGTATAAAAAACTTTTGAATTTTTTGCTGACGATAGGATAAAAATAAGACACCAGTAGTGAGTAAATTCCCTTTTTTAAGCAATTAAGGTCACCTTCCTATGCTGGACCCTGGAAATTTAAACAATCAATAATTGAGAACAAATAAGCATTTAAAATTAGAACCAAGATACGAACGGGTAAGAAAGACGTAAATTTCATACCTGACAACATTGACAATTAATCCTAATACATACATGATTAAACGCTCATTTAACTTAAAATTCACATCAATCAGCGCACCTAAATATTTTTAAACGAATACATTTTCAACTATGAAAGCGTTATCAGTGAGGCTTTATTTATACTCTTAGTTTATTTTTAACATGATTTTGGTTTCGTTTTGGTTTCGTGTGATTTTGATTTGATTTTGATTAGTTCAATTTATAGTTTCCCGAGAAATAACCTTGACTTCCATTTTCATTTAATTTTGACTTTCTTCTGAAATAACTCAGAAGAAAGTATAAATTGGAAAACACAAATTCAAAGTAATCTCGGCATAATGTTGGACCAAAGACTCATAGCTCGTCAATTGTTCCTTTTCAATCGCTGGAGGAAAAACAAAAACCGTCGACAGCGATCGGAGTATGTCAGGGAACTCTTTATGAATCGTGATACGGGCGGGTCAAAATAGATAATGGACTTGAGAAACGATCCACACTACCATTATCGAGTTTTCAGGTAAAACCATCCCAATAATATCACAAACAAACGTCTGTACGCTAAATTTCAAATATTAATACATAATACAAATACTTTAGAATGGACAAGGAAAACTTTGATTATATCTTGGAGAAGGTGTAAAAAGATATAACTCATAAAATACGCATGCTCGACCCATTTCTGCCTTAGAAAGACTAGGGATAACAATCTGGTATGAAATGCAGAGTAAATAAATCGCTTTGTATCAAAGTGAATTGTAATACTGTTGAATTGTAACAGTTATTTGGCTTCCGGGATGTCGCAATTCACCCTGGGGTTGCATTACAGACTCTCAACTTCTTCAGTTTGCGTGATAATCAACGAAACGATCCCAGCAATAGTGAAGGTCCTGAAAGATGAGTTTCTTCCACAGCCGACTGAAGAAATGTGGAAACGAAATGAAGAACGGTTCTCCCTTCTTTGGAATTACCCTAACGTGTGTGGGTCCATCGACGGCAAACATATTCGAATGAAATCTCCACCGGCATCGGGTTTTCTGTATTACAATTACAAGTCTTTTTTCTCCATCGTACTACTCGCAAATGCGGACGCCGATTTCAAATTCTCGGCTGTAGACATCGGCACTTACGGTTCCGAGTCAGATGGAGGAATTCTGTGGAAATCAAGTATGGGAAAAAAGCTGCAAGATGGAAGTCTTGGA
>JAQGAC010001076.1:0-16021 GCA_034696585.1 Isotomurus maculatus | reverse complement strand
GTGTTTCCTCAGGTTCGTCTCATTGATTTCGGAGAAGCCGTCAAAGCGACGTCACGCGAACTCTCCAGACTCCTCAAGCGCTGCGGATTGGGGGAGTTGATGTACGAAGCGGCTGTGGAGTGTCAGCTGATCCTTCCTTGCTTCACCGGCATGCAACCGTCGCCAGGAACCATTGCGCCTCATTCTTCGTGGGAATGCGTCCAACGGTTGACGTTCAAAAGACTCCTCTTCGACAGAGAACTCCACTACACTATCTTTGGGAAGTTCGTCAACGACTTCGTAAGTCGCGTCATGTTACTCACAACCATTTCAACGTCCAGTCGAAGTCTCTCAGTTCTGTTGCTGCAGTCGAGAGAGAGGAAGGAGATTTTGAGTTGGTGTGTTTGTTGCAGGGAGAGACGGTTTGGCAGGTCACTCTCAACATTCCCAAGGAAACAGGTCAGTCGACGATTGCCCTCAAGTTTCGGTATCCGAAGGGTCCTCAGCTTCTGGACGGTAGCCACCCAGTTCCCCCCAAACGCGCTTACAACCCAGGGGACATTTTTTACGCGCTGGATGACGCCCTTCACCATTGTCTCAGGATGGCTCGTCCACGCTATCAATTCGTCTATCCCCTTGACAAGGAGGAGGATGAGGAATCGAAGGAGTCTGTCCCTGAAAAACCTAAAAAACCGGAGGAGACTTTTCAGCAGAAACTGGAGAGGTGGAACAACTTAATTCTCGAGGAGCAAAAGAGAAAAAAGTCCAGACCTGAAGAGTTGACGGAATTATTGACTATGATCCAGCCCCAGATTACAAAAAAGGAAACAAAAAAGACGGAAACAAAGAACACTTTATAAACACTTCAATACAGTTTACTGTGGCAAACTCACAATTTCTTCAATTTTTAGCCAGCAGATTTTATCCTTTTCCTCTAGATTGTCTTTATTCCAATATAATTCATTAATTCAAAGAAAGTGTTCGACAAACTGTACATCTATCCACTAACTTACTGTTTAATAACACACTTATAATAATAATATGTAATACACAGACAACTCTCGCAATGCCATCAATTTTTGCGAGAAGTTTTATTCTTCTACATTATAAATAATCCTATTCGTTACAATGTGTTCTATTTACTTATAACTTCATACAAAAATGCTAATAAACTGAGGCTATATGCCACTGAAACCAAAATTAACATAACTTTGACAGTAGAGTGAAAAGACAGAGGCTTGAATGCGATTCCAATGTCTGCCGTTTTACCCGTGCTGAAGCTGTTGCTGTTCGTGTCTTCTTCTCCAGGTTTATTTTTCATAGACGCTGAGTTATTATTATCGTTTCTGTTTAGCTCAGAAATGCCTCCAGACTCATTATACTCATTACCTTTTCCACTTACAGCATTAAATATTTTAGCAGTATATCTTTTGTACAGCTGAATGTCGATGTAAGCTTCATTCAAATGGGTGAGAGTTCTGTGAATGCTCGCAGATAGAAACGATCGAAGAGACCAAAAGTACTGAGCTTCGTGGAATATTTCCTCCACAATGTGACAGCTTACATTGAAATTTGGTGTTTTGAAACCCCCAGTCTTAAAGTATTTATTGATTTCCGTGTAAGCACCTATCGTTCCTTTTATTGCGGACATTTTTGGCCACCAATCTGGGCTAGGCATGTTGTCAAAAATGTTGATGGATTCGTCTATAATGTACCTTTCCTCTGGGAGTTTTTTATCACTGAATTTTTTGTCTATTGTTGCTCCATAATGAACTTCTACGAAGTCAATGAGCATCGGATTAGGAAGGACAAATCGGTATCCACTGTCGAAAAGTTCTCTGGAGGTTTCGATGTGTTTTGGCTTCGGAGGAGCTGTGACATTTGTGGTCACAAAGCTTTGGTACTCGTGACTCAAAAAGGTCACGGCGAGCAAAGAAATCCATAAGAAGAATGGCCATTTCTTTCGGCACCCTTGGTTAATGAATATTAACATTACATCACAAGCATATCGAAAGTCGTTCTTGAGAATGGCTATGAGAATTGAGCAGAGCAAAAGTCCAATCCAAACGAAATGCTGGAATGGTTCAATGATGAATAGCCAACTGGGATTTTTATATTTCACTCGAGGCTCACAATACACGAACTGCATCAGTTTGTCATCAGAGTAGAATATTTTGCTCCCAGTTTGCTGCAATTCTTGATTCAAGGGGCAATCGAAGCAAAAATAGGATGAAATGGGTTCTTCCGAATCTTCAAAGTAATCTAACACACGACTGCCTGTAAAATTTACATGGTTCTTTATGATACCCCAGAGCCCAATTAGGTCGTCACATTCCTTTTCAGAATCCAAGTATTTCACACAGTCCGCAAGCCTCGGACGTTCAGCTAGTTTTTCTGGGGAAAATTCCAGACTTAAATGTACTTTAGTATAAACTTTAACGTACCCATTTCCGATCCAATTTAAATTTCGATGAATCTCAAGTAGTTTCTTGTGATTCGAAATATCATCATCGTTTGACAGGGACAGTGGGTACAATACGTAAGACGGTGAGCACATGTAGCACAAAAAGCTGAAGCTCACTAATTGGCCGTCAGTGTCGAATTGAGAGATGATCACTGGTGGATGGTAACGAGGATATTCCATGCGTTCGTTCACTTCTGAAATCTGTTGGATGATATTTTCTTCAGGAACCTCAGATGAGATTATCACGTAAAACAGGGAAGTTTCAGAAAATCCCAGATTCGAATTCTCTTGAGCTTTCGGCAGGCCTTCCATCGAACTCAGAAAAACTACTACAGATGTGCAAAATGATTTGTACAAGATTAAAGTGTCGACTTTTGTTCCGTCAATAGGTGTCAGATTACTTTGGATGGTGTGAATCCTTGATGCTCGTATCTTAGGCGTCAGTAAATTATCTATCAAGACTTGTTTCTCCAAAGACTCGTAAAGCACAAATGGGCCCATTATTTCAATCAGAAGATCACAAGCAGGAGATATTTCAAAAAGTTCCGATGATCTTTTTATCAAAATGGACAAGACAAAAAGGATTTTTAGCATTTTTATTACATTACTTTCTGTTGTGTGCGCAGAGCCGCAGTAAAATGCAATTAATGAGTAGAATGGACATGGACAACAGAAAGTACAATGCGAACGAATATAAGAAACCGAGCGTCTACATGAGATTGCTACGTGCAATTCAATTCAATTGAACCCGAAGCCTTTGTAAAGAAACTTTCATCTGACTAGGAATAATAATCATGTCTACTTTTACAAACTTAAACAAAGTTATACATTTGGAGGTTTATTTTAAGCACGGAAATAAATGAAGTAAGAAAATAGTAAAGTAAGTGAATTAGTGTTTCACTACTTGTCCATGCATATCTCAATTCGTACCTACACACAGATATTAACGCATAATCCATTATCAGCACATGCTCATTTCATGAACACTCAACTTCTGCATACGCCAAATGTAAATCAGCATGCAATGATTGATAAGGCCATTATAAATTTTGACATGACTGAATCAGTCTGTCTCAACTCAGCTCTTTCATTACACAATAAAAGCTGACCTGTTTCCTGACCCTGATACCATTTAAAAATCTGTGGATTGCACCTTTCAGTAAAAATCATGGGATCTTACAACCAATTTCTCAAGTTATCTTTCTACATATTTATTATTCAATCTCAAGTAAAATTCGGTTTCGACCTACCATACAACCATAAGATAATTAACAGAAACAATAAATAATTTGATCATTGTGAATTCTGTAAAATTGCAGATCCACCCAAGCCATTCCAAAGAGACTCTCTACTATGGATTCTTCTTCGACGTCTCGACCGCATCTTCCATCAAAGAACTGACAGATTACTACCTCAACACATCAATGAAACTTCAAGCATTCTCAGAATTCCTTGAAGCCTCTGCAGACTTCCACAATGTAACCTCCCCTTTCCAATACTTTTCAAAACCTGTGGATCCCAACACCCAAGATTTCGATCCGCACTACCACATAACCACCAAATACTGCGGCGATGGAATCGACTGCACTTCCTACGCCAAAGAAGTCTCTGCATCACTCAACAAGAATTTCGAAATGGAGCTCATCGGTCTCTACTTCACGAATCGAACATTCGGAATCCGCGTGAAACTCACTGCGGAACAAGAAAAACTGTTTGACAACAACTCCCGAGCCTCTTCCAGCTCTTTCCTCCTTCCTTCCACAAACTCCGGAGGAGGAAGCCTTTCCAACGACATCTCTGCATCTTACCCAGGCTTATCGTTCCTTCCCCAAGCCCAAGACTTCCCTCCGTCAACAAATAAACCACACATAACCATCGGCTGTGCTCCTAGAATCCCAGCAGTGACCACTGGCACAGATCTCCTGGAAATAATCCAATATGAAACTTCCTTCTCCACCACCCTGCACCTTAATTTCACCATCTCGGTCTCCATTGACGGAACAGCCTACAATGACACTGTCATCCAGTACCAAAACCAAACCACCACCACCACTGCAGCGTTTGTCATCTACCCCCAAATGAAGATCATCGCCAATGCCACTTTCCAGCCGTACTATTTACCAGATACCTCTACTGCCTCCACGGCAGTCTTCCACGCTCGTCTCCTTGTGATGGGCGTCATGTTCAGCATCATCAGTACTCTTGGACTACGCAACCTTATTTATTTCCAGGACTTAATTTTACACGACACACATTATTAATCTTACACCTGGCATGAATAATTGCCGAAAAAATTCTCAAAACTATGCTATGCAACAACCTTGGGAAACAAAGTGATTCCTCGGAGGAGGAGAAAAGTGAAAGTTGTTTTTCTATGACCCACCACCACCACTCTACATTGTTTTTATTGCGTATTACCACATTGCATCCACACACACTGCTACTATTTTTGTAAACATCACAGTAACAATCCTTAATAAATTAATTGTTTAGTCAAATTTAATTGTATTACACGGGGAACATCTAATTGTCGTCACCAGCTGCTGTGGTCCAGTTCCTGTAAGTGGGCATTACGATTTATTCTGAGGTAAGAAGGGGGATTTTCATTTTCCTAGTTTTTGGGAAATTTTTCTTGCACATTTCGCCAATCACTGGAAAGATAGTACGATGCTATTCACTTACGCATATTATTGGCCTTGCGCTAAAGTAAAAGTGGTAATTAATATAAATAGCTGTGCGAGTAGTGGTGGGGTTATCGCTGAGTCATAGTTCATTTCATATCTAGACCTCCGGAATCTAGAAGAGGTTTGACAGATTTGCACTTGTAGATTGAATCTACAATATTTGCACTGAGTTGCATTTCCTTCATTAGAGTTGATGCAGATAATCAACAAAGACTTGTTTGTGTCAGGTTATGCAATATCATTTTACAACATTGTGCAATTAATTTGCACTCCTTGAGAAGTTATTAGCGAAGGTTGGTGAGTGTAATCGATACTATTGTAAGCCTAAATAGAAAAGAAGAGTGGAGACATATTGGGTAAATATTTGAGCAGAAAACACAGCAGTGATCTACATTAGTTGTTTTTGAAACAATATTCAATTAATAGTGTTTTTAGAACGTGTCAGCATTTTCCAATTTTATCTGTGTAGTTTTCATTTACTAACATGCAGTACATCTAGGAGTTTACAAAAGCTCTTGCTTTTTATCAGCTGTCAGAAGTATTTTTGTCGTAATTTGTTTGTATTACATAAATTAATTGTGTGCCCAAGTGGGGGTGTACGGGCTCGAAGTTTGATAAGAAGGCTTATCTGTAGATGATAGGGTAGTGTTGTTTGGTTAACATCTGCATGATAAACAGTACTGATAACTGTGCATCCGCTGAAGTACAGGGACGCTTATTCGGATAATACTTTATTGAACCGAATGAGTAGTTTGAGTTGATACGAAGTTATTAAGTTGAAGCGCATTTTCATTTATTGTTGAAAGGTGTTTGTGAGTGGTTGCGGTAGCTTGTAGATAATTTTGTTGTAAGTAATTCATTGAACTGTCCAACCTGAAAATCTGTCCTGAAATAAATTTTAATGTATTATTTTTTGTTCGATTTCAGATAAACAATCTAAAGAAGAGTATTTTGGGCGAAGAGATTGATTATCATATGCGAAAATGATTCAAGTCGGAGGTCATGGGGAGGATAACCCGAACGTCTCGTGGTTGGGTAAGAAATAATTTCAAGCATTTTAAAATTTAGCGATTTAACTTACAATGTGCAGAGATTTTGATCTTTTGTGTAATTAATTGTTTTACAGGAAGTCGAGGAATGTGGTTAACGTACGCAATAGGAGTTACGATTCTTCACCTGTTTCTGTTGTCTGTCCCATTCCTGTCGATCCCTATGGCGTGGACGTTAACTAATCTTATTCATAATACGGTATTTGTTTGACTACATTTTTTATCTTGATAAGTGAAACGTTGACGGATTAATGTAATGATTCATTCTTTTACTGTACAGTGCAATTTCATATTCCTCCATGTCCTGAAAGGAGCGCCGTGGGAAGTACAGGATCAAGGTTTAGCTCGACGACTGACTCATTGGGAGCAAATCGATTATGGAGTTCAGTTTACAAGAACCAGGAAGTTTTTAACCATCGTCCCTATCATTTTATTCTTCCTTGTCAGCTTTTACACAAAGTATGATAAGGCACACTTTGTCCCTAACTTCGTCTCAATGATGCTTGTTCTCATCCCAAAACTTCCTCAGTTCCACTGCGTACGACTTTTCGGAATCAACAAGTATTAGGAAACTCTTCAAATCTTGTTCTTATGTCTGTAGTCCTTATCTCTTTGATTCAATCTCAGCTATTTAACTACAAAATGAATTGCCTGAAAAGCGTTTTTGTCAAAGTGTCAAATTCAAAATGTTACAAAACTGTACGAGTATACCTGATATTCTGACATTCATTTGTTTCAAATAGTTTGTATTCAAACTGATTAGAGAGGTATTTATGTACTGATACAAAAATATGGGAGAATTTATGGGAAAAGAAACATATTGAATATACTGGTGTCTTTGTACATTAGATACACAACTGTACTGTTTGTTCAATCATAATTTCACCGCTGTGAGCGCTGCAAATATTATTTTTGTGATAATGGCTGCAACATTTAGCTCGCTATATATTGGAAGGCTCTGACCTACTACTTTTAGAATATTGTATACGTGTTTCATAATACTGCAACTATTGCAAAATCCAACAACTCAGAGGAATAAAAAGCTGCGATAAATGTATTTAATGTTGTAAATATCTTGACTAGGTGTTGGATAGTAGTTTAAGCCAGCAATACGCGTTTTTCAGCAGTCGTGAATCAGTAAACATAAAATATGCTATATGAATAAATCATATTATATCACACATTAGATTGGCACTTCACAATTTGGAATATATTATTGAGATCTCATCAAACATCAGTACAGACGACTCATTTGTTAACCACACTTGTAATTTAAAGTACTCGTATTACAAATCTAAATAGGTCGTATCAGGTGCAATCAAGAGATTGAATTTGGACAGCGTAGCTCGAAACGAGCACGCCTACTGAGAATTTTAAACTCGGTAAGTCATGTACTTCAAGGCATTTCTCGTAGCTTTCCCACGATGTTGTCCGACGACGAAAGTTTCTCCAGGGACATGTCCTGCAAGAAGTAATCAGAGTCATAATAGTCTAACATCCGAAAGTTTTACAAGACAACTCAGCAATATGAAACAACTACAAACCTGCATAAGTAGGAGACACCGGCTCACAATACCGATAAACTGGACTACACCGGAAGGGCCGAGCCGTCAAATAGGAACTACATAAGAAAAAATAAAACACCCGTATGAGTTTCAAAGCTTCATTGAGTCAGTTGTTCTCATCTGAACTTCATTAAGTTGTAAGGAAGCTCGTCATCATCATTATTGTCATTGTCACGTTCATTCATCTGAGGCTGTGTGATAGGAAATAAAAAGTACCTTCCGATCGGATTACAAACTCTGGCCAGTCCTCTTTCCTCCGGATAGAATTTCCCTGAAGCATCCTCTCTTTTCTGTTGTAGCTTGTGCAATGTGAGGATGGGAAGCTCACCAAGTTCTGTGACGGACAATGACAAAAATATTCAAAACCCATGAAACTCGGATGTTACTTAAATGAAACCCTCATACCTTCGATAACTCCATCAGTAGCTCGACATGGAGCTTTGGACATCAATTCCTTATTCAAACTCTTCAGAACTTCTACATCCCTGTGAAAGACAGAAAGAAATATTACTGCAATTTTTCAATTCCGTTTATAATCGCATAACAATTTCATACTCGCAGAATCTGTCCCGAATGTAAGGTCCCTGAGGTTTCGAAGTAATCGGGTGTTTAACGATTCCAGCCAAACCCGCATCGATTGCTGCCTTCTCGACTCCTCTGTAGTATTTCCTGTACAATTCACAAGGAGGACATGTGTTTCCTGGAGGTCTTCGTCGAGGAGGAGTGCCTGAAACTCCACACCCACAGCAACCTTCTATGGACCCTGGAACCATTCCTGTCGAACCCCCCTTCCTCATCGGACCTATCGCTGCTTGATATCTTATTGCAGACACCGAAACTGGCTCTGGAATGCGGCATTCTCCACCCCCTACAATTAGTCAAAATAGCGTGAGATAGGATCCTACTAGACGCCATAGGATGGAAAAAATTGAGTACTTTAAAATGCTCACCATTTAGATTCTTGCCTTCTACTATCAGTATGCCACAGAGATCAATTATGTCCATCCTATGGCATCTCTTAAACACTCAAGACTTAAAAGCTGCTTCATTTTACGCATAAACATGATTAGATTTGACCAAAAGTCATCTCACAATACCCCTTTCTTTAATTAATTAAACTACAATAAGCTATTCTGTTGCTTCGAGCTTGAAGCTGTGGGAGGATGAGAGATATCATCTAATGCATTTTACACTTATCTTAAATTAAAGGGCAGGTGGGGAGAAGGTCTTAAGGAAACAAGGAGACATGTGTGGAGGATGGAACGAGGGGAGAAATAAGAACGATTACTAAAATAGAGTCAAACGTCTGTCAGTGAACAGAGAATAGGGTTACTAAATGATACATGTGCTTCTCAAGTAGGAGTCTTACAACTATTACTATCATCACATCTTTCTTACTATTTTTACTACCCTCTTTGATGATGATAACAACAACAGCTCGTGTGGCCGTTAGACTGGATTACTAGATAGCTAGGCTAGGGGTGAAGGCGAAAGCAACATGTGGTCGATGCAAGAATAACTCTAGAATCTAGAATCTAGCGAAAGGTGTGTTTGAGACAGTTTTTACAAAACTCTCTCTAATGACCAGAAGGAGGTGGTGGTGGTGATGGTGGTTAGAGGAAGTTTATTCTGAGACTGAAGACCAGAATTCAAGATCATTTGTCAAGTTAAAGCCTCATTTTTTATAAGCCTACTCTTGAAATTATGACGTATGTGTTCATTGAATTATTGAGCTTCATGTAATCATTCGTAATTCAGCTACGGGTGAAGACTACTAGTCGTGGGACATTCACAATCCGCACGAGCATACAGGGAGATAGATAGGAGGAATGGGTTTAGTAATACCAGCTTTGACAATTCCATCGAATCCTCGCAGATGAATGTCCAAGTCGTCTTTCATGACAGGAGGAAGGAGAGTTGTTTGAGTTCGTCGGAATTCTCCGTGGTCTCCGTCCCAAGGGCGAGTTCGTTCAGGTCGGTCCCAAGGTTTCGACTTGTAACAATATCGCCATCCGTCCAAAGCCTCTCTTTCCTGTGGGACGGAAGACAGAAGAAAGGGAAGGTAAGCGAAGTAAAGAAGAAGTAATTCAATCACAAACAAGGAACTACTTAAGTGGCTGACCACACAAACCCACAAACCCACTTACGCGTGTAAAAAGCTTATCCCTCCACTGATCTTGTTCGAATGTCTTGGTGCAAAATCGGTTGCAGAAAGGAGCATACGTGTGATTCATTATCGTTTGAAATCGAGGAGCCCTCGTCCCTTGTCCGCGATTTCGGCCTTGAGTGAACTGAGGCTCACGCTCACATTTGTATGGATCATCACAGCCGCATTGGCCGAAACGGAAACCTGTTGCGTTTTGGAGAAAGCCACCCTGAGGAAAGAAGGAAGGAGAGAGAAAGTCACGAGGAGAGTCAAGAGATTCAATAGGGAGCTGTGAATAAACATAGGGTAATTTCTAACCGAGCTGCAGTCCTCAGGGCAAACGTCTGTGAGGACAGCTCGAGGACTCATGTTGACACAAGGGTCGAGGAAAAGTCGGTGGGTTTGCTGGGCATATGTGTTTCCATACTTGAACTTGTACTGGGGAACATAGCCCATGTAGCCTAACCAGAGAGGGGGATTAAGCAAAGGTAATTAAGCATTGCAATTAAGCGATGAAAGAGTGAAAGTGAAGGAGACCCACCAGGAATCATGTGAGGCTGCGGGGTGAAAGCCGGCTCATTGTTGGGGATGCAGGCGCACTCCATCCTGACCTCTTCTTTCTGTTCCTCTGCTGCTGCCCTTGAAGGTCACGACTTACCGAGCCGAGTTTAATCCGAATTCAGGAAATTATTGAAAATTTATGTGCCAATTTGGCGGAGAGTGAAAATTCTGAAGCTGTAAATTCTACGAGGCTTCTCCAACTTGGAGAATTACAGAATTGGGGATTTGGATTGTTGTCATAGGTGTTAAGAATTTTAATTGAGGGGATTATTGTAGGTTTCCAATATTTTATAGAGTTTATTGTTTCTGACATACTGACTGACAATGGAACTTGGAAATGGAAATAAATGAACTTTTGTTTAAGTCTTGGCTAAGTTCGTAGAGTTTAAATCTCTCTCAGAATGCATAAATCAATCTCATAGTTCTCATAAATAGCTATAAAGGTCAATTATTGCAAAGTATTCTAATCATAAAATTCTAACCATTCTCGTCTAAAATCTAAGTTGTAATTAATTAATTTCTACTGAATAGTACTTTGAATCTTTACTAGGCTTCACGAATACAGCCCAATAGAAATATCTATTTATTAAACTGAGTATATAAGTTTTCGTCGTCAGTTTCATTTGACTTCAAAAACCCTCTGAATTTCAGTTACATTACACTCACCATGATAATTCTCTCCGTTGTGCTTTCCCCAACTGGTAAAACCGATGCTTTCTCCATGAAGCGGCGATGTCCATACGACAAATCTTGGTTTATAAAAATACAAGAATTGCGTTTGGACAATCAAAGCTTCACTCGGATTCCATTGAAGTTCCTCTTGTCTGGTGGTTGGTAGGTTGTGCAGTCCTTCCTGGGAAACTCTCGACTTCAGCTTGAATGAACTGCGATGGGTAATCCCGATGAATCTCGTGAATTTATGTACCCCAAAAGCAGAGCAGCTGCCCAAAGTGAAATAAACTTTGAAGAAGAAGGACTCGAATAAAAAATCTTGTGAATGAATACTCAAAAAGACTGGAGAGTTTAAAATAGAGACGAAGCTGTGGAGAGACTTCCAGAGCCCTCAGAGGTTGAAGCCTCACTACCGACTAACTTTTGCTTTCCTCCAGTTTATAAAGGGGAGCTGGAGAGGAGACCGAAGCCTAACTGAAAAAGTGTTCTCGTATCAACCGTCTGTTCTGCCGGTTTTTAAAGGGCCAGGTGTGTCCTTCCCTACTGTCCTACAGTCTATCTATAGTGTGAGTCTCCCTTATCCGGTACGGGAGGAATGCTACGAATTAAAATTTCTTTAAAACACCTCTGATACACGCAGAGAGAGAGAGAGACTGCCGTTACTGCTACCGCGTCCTTCCTTCCTTCCTAACCAGGTGCTCCTGCCTCAATAAATAGGGTAACCTTTTTTTTCTCTTTCTATCGGACAAAAGGAAAAAGGACCCTCATCATCATCACGAGGATTCGGATGATGATGATGTAAATGAATGAATGAAAACTCCCTATAGGGAAGGATACAATATGATTGAGTATGCTACTCCTGATCTCCTGAACTACTAAACTTCATCTGCTTCGGTAGACTACTTTGAGAGAGAGACCAACTGTCCTAAAGACGAGGTTTCTAATAATAAATCTACTGGTGCTAATATAGTGTCCCTTCTAACTGCCAGCGAATTCTAATCTCTCTAAAGGGTTAAAAAATAGAGTCTCTTGTGAAGGGATCAAAAGGGGTCTCTTTTCCTTCTTTCTACTAATGATCAAAATGTTGTCCTAGGACGGGAGAGTGGCAGTTTGGATTAATTACAGAGGTTAAGCCTGAGTAATTCTTTTAATTGAAATGAAAATTGAAATTGTGAAAATGTGTAATGCCCACAGTTAACCTTTACTCTAATGTTATATAAAATGTTCTATATTTTGTCTGGCTAACTTACAAATGTTCCAATTTCGGAGTTTCAGACAACTCTCCGAAACTCCGAATTTTCAAGAGAAAAAATCTACTGAGAGAATCTCTAGATTGTAGGAGGCTCTGGAAGGCTCTGAGAGTGAAGCTCAGACTGATGAATTTGGAGGATTGAGGGAGCCCTTAAATACCCGCAGACCGAAGAACCCAGCGGATATGTATTCAGTCAGTGTTAATCATCGTGGTTAAGATAGTCCCACGCTTTATTCGGATCGCCCTGCTTCGAGTCCCTCCAACAATCGAACCGTGTGTAAGCAAAGTCTCCCTGGCCTGGTAGCTTTAGGATTGACCAAGTGTGCCCGGAGTTTAACACACAAAGGGTCCTCATATCCGCAGAGGAAGAATCGAATGCAAGCAAAACTTGGAAGAGAGAGGAGCAGATTGCATCCCTTTATGTTTGGCCTATACGAATGTATCCTCCTTCGAATGTAATAATAATGAGCTTTTGTACTTCTCTGAGCATTGATCGCAACTACTAATAATAGGAGAGAGAGAGAGACTTGGTTGACGGATGGACATGGACAAGGTGTTCCTCAAAATCATCATCTCTGCATACAACCACGAAGGTCTAGCCTGACAACTGGCACGATGCTTTTTTCCCTTAATAAGTACGCCTTGGCACACAGCGACACTTCCTACACATCCAAACCATTAGAAATGGATTGCTTTGAATGACAATCTTTTCAATTCGTTGGCACGAGCAGCTTGCCTTTCAGCCTTTAAGCTTACCATCCCACCACCACCAACCCAACTGCATCTCAGTCTCTGCTTTTATTCATACAGATTTTTCCTCTTCGATGGATAGCCACCGAATTCTGATTCTATTCTGAATCAATTTCAACCATCAAAAGATTTCCAAGTGTTCCTGCTCCTCAGACTCTTCGGCACGAGACACATGCGGAGTTCATGATGGCCATCTCCAGAATCTCGAGATATTCATGGAAGTGTATGAAATTATGGAAATTAAATTTCCAGTTGCATGAAAAGGTAACTTTATCGCATAAACTTTCAGTGTAGACTATGTTAGTCATTTCCTGAATCAGTGAAACTGGTCACTATGTACATCAATCGATCTGCACCCGGATTGACAACTGACGATCAGCCAAAATGATCCTTGTCATTCAAAACTCTAAACCTAATAATGCTTCTAGTGTAAATCTACGTAAGCAATAAATATTACGCGTAAAAGTCTAATGTGATTGTCATGAGGGGTAGTAAAAGTTCATTTAGGAGTAATTTAATTCCCCAAAAAGGGGGACAGATGAGTAGGTCTTTTTCAGATTGATGTGAATTCATAGAGCAGCAATAATGAGTGAAGAAGTGCTTTTCCAGCAGGAGACTTAAGCTAAACCGAAAAGTACATAAAATCTGGGATCAGATGACGACTACCCACTGCAGATGTTTCGTAAGGTGTAAAGGATTGAATTGCTTGTTATTAAATCGAATCATTGCACAGTGACCGATCACCACTTTGAACCCACACGCTGCTGCAGCTTCCTAACAGCTCCTTCATCCTTCCTACTGACTTTTCCCTGTACGGCTGAAGGCCAAACAAAGTTCAGGGAAGTGCGTCTCTCTCTGTACATTTTGTGTAGATGATCTTCAGAAGCAAGACAGATGCTGCGATGCTGCTGATGCCTGAAGGTATAAATCCGCTTGGAAAAGCAATAAGCGTAGTAAACTGAATTTCGAAATGAGGAAGTGTGTACAACAACACAATCACGTTGCATCTCTCCTGCACGGACTTTATTTCCCATTGTTTGTTCGCATTACAGGGCATATTTTTGTAAAAATGTTTACCTCAATGAGTAAACACACTGGAGGTCAGCATTTGATGGAAAACGGTAAATCGAGACGTGTGTGCGTAAAGATGAAATGCATTTATGACGAGACAGATCTTTTGATGACTCGCGTGCTCATCTGGGCTCGAAGTCTACAGAGAATACGATGAGAGAGATTGGGATGGAAGCTGGAAGTACGAACGAACTGTTTTGTTACAGATCACACAGATGCTTTTGTTATTGGGAATATATTACCTTTGTTGCAATATAGTAATATACAGTTAATACGAATACAGTTGGCCTAACAATTAGCGGTGGTAGTGGCGATATGGTAGTTGAAGATGAATCGGATTGAAGGGATAGATTATTGGGTTTCTAGTTTCTAGGGAAGGACTCCCACTGATGCTAGCCAGTTTGATGGAAATTATGGCACGCGACTAAACCTTTATCATCAACTTCCATTTATTCCACCCAAAATCTTTGCATTCAATTGTGCAGAGATCCGCTCCTGGATTCTTATTTGATATTCTACGAGTTGTGTGTGTGCATTCTGTTCTATTCAAAGAGATTTATTAGTCCACCCATGCACAAAAGAGAGGAAAGCCAACCAACCTGGACCTTTCCTCTCCTGTCTTTCTACTTTCCATTCTCGTCGACCAGCTTGACACTTTCGAATCAAAGGGACCATAATATCCTCTCCTGGCAGGCCTTTTAATCACAGCAAAAGCTGCACAAGGCAGCATGCAGAATTGCGTTCAGATGGACATTTTCATCCTCTTATTTTATTCTATAGATTTTTTTCTAGCTCAATGTGCATTGAGATTGAGAAAAGGAAGGAAGAGACCTTTAATGTTCGTCCAGGTTTAGTATAACAACATCCTACAGCCTAAACTTATATCAGATGTACTTGTACTTCACTAGTTTCATTCATGTTCAATGTGTCCAGCTGCATTTATGTGCAACGTGGCTTTCTCAATCTTCCGTTTCGAGTTGCAGACTTTCTCTATTCATGCGTAATTACTTAAACAGCACATTCCAATCCTCAATGCTTCCTGTTAGATCCAATAAAATTTCACGATCATAACCGTTTAGTATTTCTACATACTAACCTGCTAACATAGTGACAAGCCGTTCCACATATCTACATTCATTAAAATTTACAATTAGCGGAAAAATATTTTTAAGAGGTTCAAGTTGGAAATTATCATGTTACTATATCATATAAAATATGGATGCGATTCCAAAAATTCCAAACTGCACTGTTAACTGCGTGGAATTCTGACAGAACAAATCAAAGAATTTCCCGTGGTTTCAAGTAATTGAAGATCTGACAGAGTATGAGTGGACTTAGAAGAAGAAATGACACAAAAGAAGAGGAATGGCAGGAAATAATGTGTCTATTTATTGTAAATATGTCATTCGACTTGTGTGATCTAAGCCGCTGTAATGTCCGATCGATTGTTGTCCACGATCATAAAATTTTAGACCTTTCATGTGGGATGTTTCGGCAATTTCATTTATTACCCGTATTTCCTTCTGTCGGCTACATCAGGTATTTAATGCCGCACAAGGAAATTTAACGCGACAATCGTCGCATTCTTGTCAACTTTAAAAAGTACAAAATGCAGTGCAACTTTGTAAAATACCAGATTTACAATTGACAGCACAAACAAACAGTACATTTGAGGTTTTGATTTTGTTGAACGCAAGCTGGTGCAAGGAAAAATTACTTACATCATGAGTTTTAAAACTATCGAGTGCGATAGTGCAAATAGAGTTTTTCCAGAAATTGGGTGACATTTAAATGCACTTTAAAATATTTAAAAGCCACCTAACACACA
>JAQGAC010001075.1:0-16031 GCA_034696585.1 Isotomurus maculatus | reverse complement strand
AGTGGCAAAAATATCCAGAAATATACTTTTTCTGGATTTCCCCTGCCAACGGCTTTTGTATGCTAGCTCCTTAAGGGAAAGTTTATGGCGAAGTTTTGGAGAGTGGGAGTGGTGGTTTATCCAGAACATGAATTAAGTCGCAGCCTTCGTCCATGTCTCACAATTATGTTCCTCGTCAGTGCATTCCTCACAATTATGTTCCTCGTCAGTGCATTCTTCTATAACTATTCCTTACAATATTCTTGTTGAGAAAATCTCGGCTTCTTGATTATTTTCGTCAGGCTGATCCTCCGTCAGTCCTGGATTCTCGGGCTTGGATTCTTCACAGCTGCTCTTTCGGCAGACTTTGATACTCTTGACTCTCTTGTAGTATCGTACTCTACATTTAATGCACTGATTTTGATTGACATGACGATGAATGAACTTGATTTTCATAATTCTGCTGATGATAAGAATGGTGACGTCCGACTCAGTTCTTCCTCAGTTGATCAGTGTTGTGTTTAAAGATGGATTGACTTCTACAGAACCTACCAGATCAACTTTCTTCTCAAGCGCTTTTGAGCAGGTGGCTAGTCTGAGGTGGCGTCTCATTACACGCGATTACAGTTGAAAATGGTTGGCTGGATTGTTTGAACTTCTCATTGTTGATCTCACTTCCCCTCATCTCCTAAATTGTGGAAAATTAAATTTGATGGGTGAAATGAAGATGTTGGATTTGGAGGGGATTCTAAGAAAGATAGAGTAAAATTGAAGAATATTTGTGAAGATGTTCTCAAGTCTGCTGCTGTAGTCTCTCTGATTTCCTAGAAATTTTTCTTGGCAATACCAGAATTGCAGAGCGATTAATCTTCATTCTGAATAACAATGGGGTGATTTGACTCTATGGTTAGTGAGTTTGAGATGGGAATTTTTCTTGTACCTCCGCATCTTCCACCAATGTGACGATAAGATTATCTGTGGATTACTGTCTCATACTAACTGTGTTTATTACTTGATCTCCTCTTGCTTAAATAGCTAACACAACGTTATGTATTAACCTTGATCATGGCTCATGACATAAATTTACAATTACACATTAGTCATTACGATGACACACTTCATGTGTCACAATCCATTCCGGAGAAAAAGCGCATCTTAGGTGAGGAAATAAACATGCACTTCTTAAAGGACGAAATGATATTTTGTTACTTATCTCATAATCCGAAATGCATTTGTGCCGAACCTCTTGGCAGGCGAACTTTGCACAGTATAAATGTTATCACCCAAAAGAGGCCCTTTCAATTGTCGCAAGACATATTTCGATTTGAGGTGGTTTACAACAACGAAGAAATTTTAAACTGACTCCGCACGACTGAATCTGAAGCTCAAACTTCTTTAACAGATGACTTCTCTGCCATAACGACAAAGGTAGCAAAGTTGGAATTTGGACTTATTTGTCTGCAATTCATTACGTGATAAATTTGAGTTTACAACACATCTGAAACCAATATGAAATGCATTACGTCTAGGAATTAAAGTGCAAGCTCATGAATTAAAATTAAAATTACATGGACAAAAAATTGTAATACTATATGCGGAAAAACAAACGTAACGACGTCCATAATTTATAGTAAGCATTTTTACTTTGGCTTACTTCAAACAGATTGTTCGGAACAGAGTAAAAATTGTTGTTTCGAACCCAGATTTTGACTGTTAAGAAAACGTTTGTGTTTTTGGAATACATCTCAGGCAGATTAAAGTTTAGACAGATTATGCGACGAAACCAGTTCACAATATAAATTAGACAAACTGACTAATTAAATTTTCAGACTAGTTTCATTAGTGAAGCATTCGTCTTAATGGACCTTTGCCTTTAAAACACGAAAGCATTATGCACAAAGTGTGTTCGTAGGTCACGCTTTCACACGTTGAAAATCTTCCTTCTTTAATGTAATTGAAGGCAAACAGTTTTTTCGAGATCGAAGATATGAATTAATAATCTGATTCTCCGCAATGGATTTTAGAATTCACCAATTGTTATGTTTGTTATGGAGTGTCAATTCCTTTATGGGAATGCACTGTCTGTGTGTGTGTGTTGTGTGTGTGTGTGTGTGCTTAGTGCGTATGCATTTATATCGGAAACGGGAAGACTTTTTCAACTTCTGTTTCGGGAACTTACTCATGACAGTCTGGAGACTATCACTATTAAATTTCAGGTCACTAGGTCAATATTTTCACGGTCAAAGGTCAAAGGTTGAAGTGAAACGGGGTTCTGACATTGACTACTGGTATGGTACACCAGAGTGTTGTGGATAGTGTGTAAATAATATGGATTTAGTTTTGGGAGTTAATTATGGATCAGAGCTAATTAAAGTGTATGTACTTCAAGGAGTTCGTTTGTGGTTTTAGGGGTAAATGAGTGAGGAGAAAGAAAAATTCTCGCGGGCGAATACAGTTGGTTACCGACTTTCATGCGGGTTTTGTGTGTGAGGTGTTGACGTGTGTGCTGCCGGGAGAAGGTGTAGGTGCCGGGAGACGATTCGGGAGTACGTGAGGAGCAGTAAATGAAGTCAGTGAGGTACGTAAATGACCTGGATACCGGGTCATAGGTAACTCAGTGTTGGACACCGACGCTGAGAGGCTGTTGGTTACCGGCAAGGAAAGTAGATAGGAATTGGGGGGATCTGTTTGTGAGTGTATTCCCTCTTCGAGACAAAGTGTTTATCTTGATCACTTTCCATTGTTTCGCATTAATTATTTTGCATTTAGCTACACATAACTAGTTAATTAGCAACAGAAACGAACTAGTTAAGTAAGGATAGGTGTAGAATACACTATTCATTACAAGGTCAACCATGTTTTCACTAGCTACCCCAGCGTGTTGGGTATCACAGAAAAGGTCTTGACCTGCAGATCAAGAATCACCCATCAAGAGGGCGCTGTGACATTCAGGTCAAACATGGAAACCTTTTGAAATTATGGGGCGAACCGAGATTTAACTCAAATCACCTGCGATTACCTCGGCAACATGAAGGGATTTACAAAATATGTTTTCAGGGACTTGCTCAGGATAATCGGTGGGCGTTCAAGTTACTTTGATCGCTAGGTCACGCAGGGGGTCAGGTATTATGCTTATTAGGGTTTGTATGGCGTCGAAGTCACACAATAGTTGGCTCAGCCGTGCAAAGAGGTTCACGTGTTAGTACTCTCGCCGGGCCCTTGTCCAAGCAGCAAAAATGATTCACGTGAATTCCTCAATTTACTTTGCTCTCCCAGCAGTAGACACATTGTGTGGCATCTAAGTCATGGATTTGTGACAAAAATAATCGACCTCAGGTCTCCCAGTGCACGAGTACGGGATATTCATGATTATTTCAGAAATTCATTCCACTAACAACCATCAATAGCACAAATCACGCTAAGTTACACCCGTTCACTCCTTGGTTACACCCGTTTGAAACGGTTTATTCCAATTCCATCGACGTCGTAGCACCACCTCAAGCAAACACTCGACTCTTCCTTCCATCGTCGACATCCAACAAACCCAAAGCGTCGATTTTTCCACGGTCATCTCTTTGAACCTCGCAGCCTATCACAACTATCGCGGAATCACCTTGAAAAACGCGAATAAAACATCCACCGTTGCTAAAAAATGATCGAAGGAAATCGCAACTTCAACCGTTGCTTTACCTCTTGTCTGTTTCATCCTTTCAGGTGTTTCTTCGCCCTGTCATATTCTCTCCTTGTCCTGTCGAATTCTCTCTTGATCCATCTTTGAAACTTCAATTTCGTCACGAGAGAAATTGGGAGCCCGTTTGGATTCGCTAAGATAAAATATAAGTACACTTGACGTGATATGTATCAAACGGGTAAAAATATACGACCTTACTTACCCTTTGTCGCTACTTCCGACCATGGTGTGTGTATTTGCACTTCCAATAATTCGTAATTTGTACAAATTAGTCGAATATTGAGAGTTTAAACGTGATAAAACTTCAAAACAACCACAATGACAGAGAAGGATTTGAATTTTGGAGCCGAAAAGTCACCTGAAGGGAAACCTTAAGTATAAAAATATAAGGAGACCTAAGGAAGTAACAGTGAATAACACATTAGGGTTACCTCAGCTTTCCTTAAGTTCACCACTTAAGTTTAATCTTACGAAAACCTTTAGTAGGATATTCATGAATCCACCCCCAGATTCGTTAAGCGGTGATCTCCATCAAGAATGGCAGGTTGGCGATAATCGACTTCTAACCTGCTGCATCCTAAATAAGAATATTCGTGAGGGAATGTTTATTAAGAAGTGAAACATCTTTATGGGAATGCTCTGTCGGTCTGTCTGTTGTGTGTGTAACGGAACGTTGTTTTCATACATCGAACCGACTTTTTCACATTTTGTTTTCGCTAGATGTAATCTCATACCCCAAGGGCCTTTCGCTTCCTTTTTACACCCGGTTTACCCCGGTTTATTGGAAATGTTAGACTTGCATAGGTTAGGCCATCTGCCAGGAACGTTTTTTTCGTTCCGCAGCTTGCTATGCCACGCTTCTCTTTGTAAGATTAGGCTAGACTTGCTTCTATTCTAGGCTCCACCCGAGCGTGTGCGATTTAATGAAGGCTTTGTAAATCGCAATAGGGTTGCCAGACAACCCGCGCCTCATTTAGAATCACCGTCACGCCCACCTCTTCGAATATAGGTCGTTCCGACACTGTCTTCCTGGAATTCCGCCAATGAAGTGACAACACAAGTGTAAAATGTATTTGTCTTGTGGAATGTTTAGCTCGGATGCATTCAAATTGGTCAAGTCTGCCAAATCCTGCACAGAACCTATCGGTTTAGAGATGTCTAAATTGATAAAAGCAGTCACTGACCAAATTTGCTTTCTCCAAACTTGCTTAATTTTGAGACAACATCACGTTTGAAAGATGTAGATTTTGATATCGTTCGAGAAATGAACAGATCAAACTTCGAAGAAATATTCAGCAATGCGGATCAGGCTCGGCGTAGGATTAAACACATGTAGGTATTCTTGAAATATTAATTCAGAGCTATTCATACATAATAATAATAATAATAATATTTATTCATTGAGAAATCTCCCCAGGAAGTAGTTACATCTCAAGATATGATTACAGCATAAATCAAGTACTCAGGCTATAAGTAATAAGAAATAGGTAGGTAATAAGTAATGAGCATAGCAAACAGCAAATGAGTACTATAGTAGGAGCAAATAGATTGGTAGTAATAATAATAATAAGCCAACGAAGAAATTACAAAGTTAAAACACATCATAATACGTATAGCAATAAATGTGATGTTATAGTTGCTTTACAAGGGGTTTAAGATTTTTTTGAACACAGGAAATGAGTTAAGATTTTTAATGTAACCTGGTAGTGCATTCCAGAGTTGAGAGGACGTATAGTGAAAGGTTCGCGCACCGTAGCTGTTCCTTTTCAAATTTGGAATGAAAATATCACTCCCACAACGAGTGCTGTGGGAATGATAAGTCGAGGAAAAGTGGAAAACTTCGGAAAAGTATGGAATACAGTTACGTTTTAAAATATTAAATGCAGTACAAAGAGAGTGATATTTTTGTAAGTCACCAGGAAAAAACCATTCTAAGGTGTCACGAATATCACTGATCACAGGATCGTACCTTCTTTTACCCAGTAACATGCGTGCACTAACTCTTAGACAAAGTTCAATTATCGAAAGGTTAGACTTATTCGCTGTACCCCAAATGAGTACCATTTAACGTAAAATTTAAATAGCATACGCATTAAAAATCAAAAGAAAATTGCTCGCAGATAGGAGGGATTTGAGAGGGTAAAGAGATCTAACTGCAAGGTGAAATGATCTTGAAAGTTTGTTTATATGATTAACCCAAGTTAATTTTGAATCAATAACAAGACCCAAGCTGTTTATCGTGTCAGAGCTAACAATGTCAGTACCTTTAAAATATTCAATGTCACCTGTCCAATCTTGTTCAGATTATTAGCATTACCCAGGACGATCGTTTGCGTTTTATTTACGTTAAGTATCAATCCATTGGATTGCAACCAGTCATCAATGCGCAAAAGATCGTCCTGAAGCTTAGATAAAATGCTATTCATATTTTTAGGGGAGCCAGAGATACGCAGCTGAGTGTCATCAGCAAATAAGACACAAAGACAATTTAGAACCACGCTTTTCAGGTCATTAATATATATTGAAAATAATATTGGCCCTAGAGCAGTACCCTTCCCAGTAACTCTTAAAATACACTCTACTTTAGAAGTAAAAGCATCAGGCCCTTTGACGAATTGACAACTATAAGCGAAATAGGACTCAAACTATTTGGTATCTACGCCATACCAACGTAATTTATCAAAAAGGAATTTACGGATTATAACGTCAAATGCCTTAGAGAGGTCCAGGGATAGGAGGACGCAAATTTTACCGGTATTAATTTCGGAATAAATAAAGTCCGTTATAGCAACCATTGCGGTTTCACAGGAATGATTAGGACGGAAACCGAATTGACCTTTGTAAAGAAGGTTGTTACTGAGAAAGGGTGCCTATTCAAATCAGAAGGACAGTACAATGTTGTAATCAGCGAATTATCCCCACAGCCCAGCCAGTCGCTCTCCTGCACTCTAACTATGTAGATTTAATTTTGTCCCTATCTATTTCAGTATTTACTATGCTACGAATAATAACTACGAATTAATAAGAGCTAAAGATTGTGTGCTATAGACGTACAAACCTTCCCCGTTATAACAGATAATCAAAGATCTTTATACGGTGTCAGGTGACTAAGTGACACACAGCATCCTTTTATTACTTCCAGTGAAGGAATAAAAGAGATTAGCAGAATTGCAGTGCGTTACTTAATGCTCCATCAGTATTTCCTTGTTCTAAATCTCTATGAAGTGATGTTGCCTTCGCAGTTAGTACCGTTGCCACGATAGATAAGTCCCCGGGAGGGGAACAACGCCGCAAACTGGAAGAGATTCAATGCAGCGTTCACAAACTACAAAGTAGCAACAGCTTTTAAGAACAAAACATGAGGCACACGCGTTGCACTTCTACTCTTCGTGGTAGAAGAGGAAGCGGTGGACCTGTTCCACACTTTTGAGTGGGCAGCTAACGATGCCCATGAGGACATAGACTGTTCCTAAAGCGTGTATTCATTATGAGACATATATTTGGGTCCAGGAGAAAGAAAGTTGATGAGCCCGTAAATGTGTACGTGACGGCATTGCGGAAGTTTTCCGAAAAATGGAGCTTCAAAGATAAAGACCGGTGCATCAGGGATCCACTTATTCTGGAACTCCGAGGTGATAAAGTGAGAAAGCGACTCCTCCGCGACGCAGATCCGGATCTACTGACAGTAACAAATCTCGTTTCGGCGACGAAGATTCCGCCGAGCAGGAATAAGACCACTCAATAAGAAATGAAGTCTGCGGAAGTGAACAATGCCCAGAAGAAGAAGGAAGCCACAGAAGCAGTATCAAGACAAGAAGAACGGAAGCCAGAACAGTTGAGAGATGCGGATTTGACAGCGGCTGGTGGCATGACTACAGGTGAAGTTCCCTGCAGAATACCAATGCCAATGTGTTTTATAGATTAGGATAACTGGAAGGTTATTAGCACATTCAGAACGTCTTCACCGTGATATATACTAGATTCGGTTTTTGGCGAATAATGTTTAACGAGGAGAGCAGCCTCATCACTACATTCAACACACCATTTGGAAGATTTCGTTGGTTACGAATGACATTTGCGATTAACTCGTCACCTGAAGTTTTTCGGTGTAAAATGAATGAGTTTGCTAAAGACTAAGATGGAGTTGAAGTCATCATTGATGATCTCCTGATATATAAATGTTCTGAAGCTATGGATATGGCAATTAAAAATCATTATGAGAATTTAGGCCACATCCTAGGGAAAGCGAGACGAGCATATCTCATGGTGACTCCTGCTATGATTAGACTCAAGAGTAGTGATGTGAAGTTCATCGGTCACATCCTTACACCGTGTGGCGTGAAAGTGAATCAAAGTAAAGTGGAAGTAAAGGTCTAACTCCTTATCTTTCTAAATTACTCCCTAGACTGTCTGATGTGACAAAGCCACGGAGATAGTAAACGTGGGCTGGAATTGAGGAACAAAATGTTCAGCTGCCTTCAATAATATGAAGGAGTCTCTAACGACTGCTCCAGTGAAAACCTACTACGATGTATGGAAAGAGGTCACCATTCAATGCGACCCTAGTGTTTCAGGATTAGGAGGGGTACTTATTCAGGAAGGAAAGCCAGTTTGTTTCATTTCAAGATGTATGATGAAAACACAACAAGGTTATTCGCAGATAGAAAAACAAATAATTGCCATAGTTGTAAAGGGAGAGACTATCGCCATCGATAGTCTCACACATAGAGTAGTGCGCGCCGGCCCGACAAAGAATATTGGGTAGTTCTTTGTGTGTGCAGAAAGCGGACAGTCAGTTGGCTGCGGAGTGTTGAATAAACAGGAGCTCGGACTCCCATTAAGTGTACGAAATAGTTACCCTCTCATTCCCCCCGAACTCATCCACTCCCTTCACTCGGCACACCCACTCCTACGTTTCGTCAGGGATCACTCCACCCTATTCATCCCCAGAGGAAAGGACCCGACCTGCGAACGAGACGGCCTGGAGATCACCAGCACCTCTTACTTGTAAACTTGATGTAAGTCTTACTCCCCTCTCATGCAGCGTAGTTGTGAGGTCATTGGGGTGTTGTTTACCCCTTAGTTTTACACTTGGCGACCGATTGCCAGTTTCGCGAAGGTCAAGGGGTCCTTAAGGGGCTAGTAGTTAGAAAAAGTACGGCAGGGCGAGGGCCATGCCGCGGCGGCCATTAACGGCGCAGTTTTCTTTGTCCTTATGAAAGGCATGTGAGAGTGAAGTGCGCTAAGTTTGAACTTGCGTGAGGCATGGCGATTAGGAGCGAAGCTCGGGCATAACCTCAGTTCAGTTTTGTCGGTTGAAACACACACAACCAAACAACTCTCTCATTCATAATTATTTAATTATTCGGTTTTTATTCGGAGTTTTTACTAATTGAAGTTCTCTTTTGTGAGTTTGGATTGAATTAGATCGGGAAAGTAGAACTTCTCTCGGGAATCTGTGGGAACGGAAGCGCAGCAGTGTCAACGTCACCGGGACGACAATCTGCAGCAGCGGGTCGTGAGTATTTGTGGAGCGGCCTTTACCCTCCTTTTAGTAAAAGTGGGGAGCGGTTCGTACCCTCCTGTAGACGATTAGAAATCGGGGTTTTCGGTTAGTAGAATTAACGGACAAGGCCAAGTAAGGCTGAAAATAGTACAGTAGAGTGTTACACGTTAGTATACGTTTTATAAGAAAGTCGAGTTGAGTAAAACTTAAATAAGGTAATTTTAAAGATAGTGACGTGAAGAGATGAATGGAAAATAACCAAGAAAGAGAAAGAAGAGCTTAGATACGCATTGATACTAAGAAAAAGAGTACAAAATCAAATAATTATTAGAAGAAGACGGGTTAGACGTATGGTGGATGACGTAATCGATTTAGCTGACGCTTTTGAGAATTTATTTGCGATTCCAAATAATCCATTAGTTCCTAGAATGTCAAATCCGGGTAAAAATGTCGAATTTAATCCTGCGGATCCAGTTTTTGCCGGTTAAGATGCCGACATTCGACTGCATTTGAATGCAGCGTTAGCGCAACAGGTAGCGCAAGTCCAGAATAGAGTAGTGAAAGTTACTAATGTGAACAGTAGCATTGAACTTCCGGTTTATGACGCTCGGAAGATAACGAGTGACACATTCTTTCGAAAGATTAGGACTTATTTCGCTGCACACGGTTACGACGATGCAGCGTATGTAGATTTGCTTCCCACAATATTCAAGGGCGAATATAAATTGTGGTACGACAACGTTAGTAGTACAACAGGAGATTGGGACGATTTCACTGCAGCGTTCTCCCGTAGGTATGACAACGACAGCAGCGTCGTTAGGAATAGGCAGCGACTTCTGCACACTCGTAGGCAAGGACAGGGGGATCCTACAGAACAATTTGTTTATGAAATTGTCAATTTAGTGAAACAAGTAGATCCTACAAAGGATGAAGAGATTTCACTTAAGCGAGCGAGGGACGCTCTTCTTCCGGAAATTGCAGCGTTGATTGGAGACTGCAATCCTTGGTCTATCGACAATTTTTTGGAGAAGTGCAGCAATGCCCACGTTCTCCTGAACAGACAGAGTCGTCACAAGAATAGAAAGGACGCTGATATTCCTCCCTTGAAGGGATTACGTGAGGATATCCAAAAAAAAGAATTTAGTGAACAGGCAAATAGAATGCAGAGTAGTCGTGGTCGTGGGTCAGGATTTAATCCGAATTTCGGATTTAGAGGTAATTTTAGAGGAAGTGGTAGACCTTATGAACGCCAAGCTAATGAAAGCGATGACAATAGTTCACAAAGCCAGCGTGGTCAGTTTCAAAGCAATAATAGCAATGGTAGAGGACAGAATAGAGGAAGTGATAGAGGAGGTAGAGGGTTTGTTGACACATGATATATCCAATGTCATGTGTCAACAATTTGGACACATGGCCCGTCATTGTCCACAGCAGCAAGGGGTTGTGATGACAATGCATCCGAACGGCAGAGTGTTTTACCCTGCAAAGCAATATCCTCCGTTACCTCCCCAACAAGCTCAATCTTCCCAACAATTTGTGACGCAGTACGAAGGCAGCTTTCAAAGAGCTGGACCTTCCTCTGCCATGGTTCCTTTTGAGGCTTCACAAGCTCAGGGACAACAATCCCAGCAACAGTCTTCTTTAAACTGGAACGGGAGGAACCTCGGAAGCTCAGGCCGAGGTTACTCCCAGAACTTCCCTTAGGTTAAGTCCGTTGTTGATTGCGTACAAAGAATCGAAGCACTTCTTGATTCGGGTTCGTCTTTCTCACTGGTTACTTTTAAGGTTGCTATGAAACTGAATAGCGGGTTCGATCGAAATTTGTCTTTTGAGATAGGGTGCGGCAACAATAGCAGTATAACTCTAATTGGAAGTCTTCAACTCTAAAGTTAGGATATAAAGTAATTAGTCATAGTTTCTTGGTAGTTAATAGTTTGAAATTTCCATTCATTGTTGGAAATGATTTTATTGTTAGGCACGGAGTTGTTCCTAACTTGAAATTTCGATGACAGTTCGGATAAGGTGTATGATTTACGTAATGCGGATAGGAAATTCGCAATGGTAATTCAGGAAATACATACATAGTCCTGAGGAGAGAGTACAACAGTTATTAAATAGGTATCCGTCAGTAATTAGAAAAGATAAGTCGATAGGTCAAACCTCATTTGCATTACATAGAATAGAAGTCCCAGACTCATTCGTTCATTGGGAAAAGTTTAGGCCAGTTCCGCCAACGAAGACTACAGAAATACAGAAGCAAGTACAAGAACTTCTTGAAGCGGGTTTAATTAGACCTTCCAAAAGTCAACATGCAAACAACATAGTGTTAGCTGAAAAGCCAGGTGGAGGATGGAGATTAGCAATAAACTACAAGCCATTTAACGGCGCAACACGGTAAAACGCAACTCCAACGCCAAAAGCTAGCATTATTTTACGAATGACTCCAACAGGAGAATGGTTTAGCTCCATAGATTTAAAAAGTGGGTTTTGGCAAGTTAGAGTAACGAAAGATATTTAAGAGGCTTGAAGAAGCCGGGCTCTCCATTAACACGAAAAAGAGTCAATTTTGTAAAAGATAATTGTCATTCCTGGGCCACAATATTACTCAGAAGGGGTTGACTAAGCAACCAGAGAAAGTTAGGGCGATTAAAGAATTCCCTACTCCTTGTAATGTTAAGTAGTTGTTTAGATTTAATGGAATGTGCCAATGGTATGGCTCATTCATTCACAATTACTCAAAGTTAGGAGAACCGTTGTATAGGTTATTGAAGAAAAAGGTTAAGTTTGTTTGGGGCGTAGAACAGGAAGCTTCATTCCAAGCGTTGAAGAAAGCAATGTGTGAAGATTTAATCCTACATTGCTTAGATTACAGTCTTCCAACCTTCATTCGAACGGACGCCAGCAACGTAGGTTTAGGTACAGTTCTTGTCCAATTTCCTCAGGACACGGAACGTGCAATGTTTTTTGCCAGCAGGTCCTTAAACGAAAGAAAAAACAATCTAAATGCCTGCGACAAAGAATGCTTAGCCATAGTATGGGCGATAAATAAGTTTAGAGATTTTGTGTGGGGTGAAGAGTTTGCAGTCCTTACGGAACATCAGGCGTTGACTCATCTCAAGTCCAGGTTTGGCCAGCCGTAACTCTGTAAAGATGCCGTGGACACCAATTTCTCCTTTGTATATAGTAAAAGACGGTATTCTTTATAGGAACTTTATTCCAGTAGATTTAGTAGATAGGGATGTTAGCGGTATTTCGGGGCACATCAGTTATAATAAAAATTTATTACAAAATTTGCAACGTTGGCAATATTTTGGGTCACGTAGATTCTGCTTCCATGCAAGCATCAAACGCTCATTTAGCCGTTTCAGAAAGTGTGAGGGGTCAGCCAGTGAGCTTAGCGGGGCACACTTCAAAGTCATCTCTCACGATGCATCCAACTTTCATTTAGGTTCCGTATCTTCCGTCGTCTATGCGCGAAGAAATCTTACGTCAATTACACGATGCACCTGAGTCAGGTCATAAGGGTGTTCAGAAAACACAACATGAAATAAAGCGTCGATTCTTTTGGAATCACATGAATAGAGAAATTCACTCGTACGTGAAGACATGTAGAATTTGTCAGGTGATGAAGCATGATAAGCAGAAGCCAAAGGTTCTTCTTTCAGATGTACCTTTGGCAAAGACAGAATTTGAAACGATTTTTATTGATTTTATTGGGCCTCTCCCGTAAAAAGTAAGTACTCGTAAAAATAAGTTTGGTTTAGTCGTAATAGACCAATTGAGTAATTGGGTGGAACTTTTTACTATGACGGCTGCAACAGCCAAGAAAGCAGCAGAAGCTCGAAAATGAAGTGTTTTGTAGATTCGGAAGTCCGAAAGTTATAATTAGCGACAATGGCTCGCATTTTGCAAATAAAACTCTGAAAATGTTATGTCAGGAGTGGAATCTAAAGCACGTACTGATCTCAGCTTACCATCCATGTCCAAACCGCGCCGAACGCACAAACATCGAATCAATTAGAATGATAAAAAATTATTTGGAACAGTGCCATCGCCACTGGGATGAGCACATTCAAAAGTTTGCTCTGTGTCTCCGTTCAACGATTAATGAGACAACGCAAGTCTCACCAGCGTTACTGAATTTGGGTCGTGAGATTTGCTTACCGTTAGATTGGGCGCTACAGCCAGATCATTATCGGGACTAGGCACAGTCCGCTCAGGATATAGCTCATTCAATTCCAGAAGCTTTAAAAGATTTAATAATTGTTGTTAGAAATAGAATTCGTCAAAAGCACGAGATAAATAAGAGATACTTTGATAAAAAGAGACGTGACGTCAGTTTTGCAATAGGACAGTTAGTTTTTGTAAAAAATAGATAACTATCAAATGCGGAAGATAATAGATGAAAGAAATTTTGTAAAAGATGGATTGGTCCATTTAAAATCGTTTCTAAGTTTGAGAATACATACATTCTCCATATGCCAAGTACAATGATTCCAAAAAGGCACGTGGTAGATTTGAAACCTTTTAATGAACGTCCGCGGACCGTTCAACTTCAACAAAATGTCAATGAAAGAATTCAAAATAGCGCAAAACGCACCGAGTATTCGTGTTTTACGAAGTAGAAAAGACTATCGTCAATTAGTAATATTTTATTAACCTTCCGTAAATTTTTAAATTGTTGTAGAAAATGTACATTCGTAATGTCAGAATTCCCTTTCCTCCGAGTTATGGAGCCAGTAGTGTGCAGACATCTCGTTATTGTCAGGAGTATGTAGAGTACCGTTTGAAGCTTAACGCTAAGACAGTCTTCACGACATCTCATCCCGACCCAGCAAAGGTTGAAGACTGGTTAATCTCTAAGGAGCAGATTCAACCGTCAATTATTCATCGTGATCGACGCATGTTGTACGTCGATTCAAAAAAGAAACTCGAAGTTTTGGCATGTCACCTTTCCACTGATCATAATGAGATCGCTATAGATTCAAAATTTGACCAAATACTTTTTTATGACTCACCAGGAAGGGTCTTTAAGTGCCACTCGAGTTAAGAGGTGTGACACATACTAGCCGACACATTTGCACGTTAAAAACACGAAAGTGAAAAAGTTCCGTGCAAAAATAATATTGGGCCATGCAGGGTCCATTTAAAGTAGTATTTAAAGTTAATTTTTTTTCTTTTTCGTGTGTTTTACATCCAAATGTGTCTATTAGGTGGGCCACCCCTCTCAACTCTCGTGTCGAAGCAGATACTCTCCTAGTCAGTTGCTCTGATTTCTGATGTCGCAATTTTGATTACAAAATCGATCCTCTCCTTGTGTTTGTTTTTCTAAAAACTAAGTCCAATTTTCGTCTCTGGTAATACTGTTCAGTTAGTATTTAGTGATAACGATGTGCGGTCATTTATTCGTGACTTTGAATTGTTTTTTGTGGGTCTGATAGATGTTCAGAATGTTGCTTCGCGTTATCTTAAATGTAACTCGTTACTGCATAAACCGTTGGATAATTCATTTCAACGTTACCTTTGGTCAACGCGTCCTGTTAGTAATAAAGGCGTTAATTTATGCTTCAAATGATGCACGGATATTGTTAGAAGTATGGAATAAGTTAAAAGGAAGTATGAATATTTGAAAAATGACACAGTTGTAATACACAGTTGAAAAATTGTTCTTAAATGTTCCTCGCAGTAGATTTTGGGGCAAAAATTCTGTTAATAAGTTCATAAAGACGATTAAAAAAGTAAAAATCCAGATGAGCGGAGTCAGAGTCTCCCAGTAAAATCTAGAATCCCAGAAACGATTACTTCCAGTGATGCGTGTTCATCGCTTCAGGCTGAGTTTGATGAGACAACCTGGGGAGTGGTTTCAACCAACCCTCCTGCTTAAATACTTTCCACTGAGGATTTTATGGACACGTGGGGAGTGACTTCCACAAGTCCTCCTGGTTCAGAAAAACAAAGCGTCACGACCAAAGAATCAGTTTCTATTTCAAATCCCATTAATGTTTCAATTCCAGAGGTACAGTCCTCAGTTTGCAATCTTAATCTCGATTACTCAACTCATACGGTTACTTTAGAGGATGTTGAAATGAATGAGACCCCAAAGGGAGATGATGAACGTAAAAACAAGAAGATGTTGAATTATATGCGTAAGATTAAGAATAAGAATAGATTAGAAGAAGAAAATAAGCGTAGCGCTAGTATAAATATTCCTGTAATTACTAAAAGTATTAATAAGGGTCAGAAAAAAAGACAACGGTCAGAGCCGCTTCGCGCGGAAGGTCTCTATGTGGGACCGCCTCAGAATCCTACTGGGGGGGGCTTTCAAGAGAGGAGAAGGTGTAAAGGGAGACACTATCACCATCGATAGTCTCACACATAGAGTAGTGCGCACCGGCCCGACAAAGAATACTGGGTAGTTCTTTGTGTTTGTAGAAAGCGGACAGTCAGTTGGCTGCGGAGTGTTGAATAAACAGGAGCTCGGACTCCCATTAAGTGTACGAAATATTAACCCTCTCATTCCCTCCGAACTCATCCACTCCCTTCACTCGGCACACCCACTCCTACGTGAGTGATATACAAATATGTATATTTTCGCCATCGCAGCGGCGCTTAGGGGTGGCTGACGGCTCGTGACGCACTACAGCTAATAATCAAGGTCAACGCGCTAAAGTAGTGAACAATTAATTTAATTCGAAGCACTTACAATGGAACATCTTTGGCGGCTTAAGCCCGATTCGTTCCAAAATTTTTTTATGAGTTGGTCTGATCTAAACTTAATGAAAGTACTCTTGACCATTTTCTTGAATAGCCCCTTTTATAGAAGCTAGAGCCGCGCGAAAATATTGGTGAAAACCG
>JAQGAC010001074.1:0-16037 GCA_034696585.1 Isotomurus maculatus | reverse complement strand
ATGCCCAACGTTTTGGGACTACGAGTATTCAATCAATCATCATAACCTTTCCATCCCAGGTTAAATCAATACACATGAAGTCATTGTATCCTCAAGATTTTCTGTGTGATTCCCTTGTAAAGCTTCTTTCTGCATGACATCATAAAGGATAGTAGTCAATTCTGGGAACCTGGTGGGTTCCTTGTCCCCTTTCCATCCGCTATATTTGAAGCTTTGCATGTTGAAGATGGAAGCTTGATTACATGCAGAACGGAAATTGGAATCCATGTCTGCATATAAACGGATCAGGCTAGAATTTGTTGCGCGAAATAACCATGAGGATGTTTGCACGACAGATGATTCCAATCGTACTTTAAAATCGCATGAGATGAAGGATGACTTCCTGAATGGCTTGAGTTGTCCTTCACCATAAAACTTTCTAATTGATGAAACTGCGTATCACAGGAGATTCCAAAAATAGGAGATTGCATATAAGTTATCGATGCTGCCAGCTTCAGAAGCATTGGATTAGAGTCTGCAACCTTCCTTTTATGAAATTGATAAGATTAATGATTGAAGTTCCAGAATATTTCCTCCCTCCGTCTTTCAAGGGGCTACCCTTCCTGTTCATTCTCCTGTAATCCCTTCTTCAGCCAGTCATCAAGAGAACAGGTAGCCAACTCCATGACGTAATAGATATACTCGTCTTTCTTCTCTGTGAAGTAATACGTCACAAGGTTGGGGTGCTTAGTATGCTTAAGGATATCCAACTCTCTGTTCTTCGTTGATTCTGCCTCAAACTTCTTCACCCTTTTAATTGCCACCTGACAAGAACGGTCTTCTTTGTATCCCTTGAAGACTTCGGAAAAGCCTCCTTCGCCCAATTCCTTCTGAGGATACATCCAAATTTTATCCGATATTTGAAATCCCTCCCCATCTGTAGAAGGAGGAATTAACGGACTTAGTGGGGCAACGACTTGTAGTAATTCAACTTTCTTTTCAGGACTCGAATCGATCCTCACGTCCTTCAATGCCTTGCTTAGCTGCTCAAGATCTAATAGTCAATAAAATCAATTCCAATATTCCGTTAGCTTAAATTTAATAAACACTTAATAAAATCTTGGTAAAATCATCTTTAGTAAATATTTTTCATCTTAACTCACCAAATACTGCGCTGTTGTTACCAGACTCTGTAATTTCCAATCCAACCTGGCAACACATTTTATAGGCAGCTATTTTCTTGGACGTTAGTAGTTTCTTCGCTTCACCTTTCTGCTGGTCATTTCCAACTTTATAGAATGTTGTAAATACTGTCATCTTGTCATCGTCCACTCTTCTTTCCTGAAATCATAAATACAAGTTGTTGTTTTCTTACTCATTCTATTTACACACTATCCAAAAAAAAATTCCCCACCCCTTCAGGATATTTTGGTAATGCAATTTTCTTCTTAGCACAGAACTCCTGGAGCATTCCAACGTAATTCCTTGCATCAGCACCATTCACCAATGCTGCCAACTCGGCATCACTGGGTCTCTTAACTCCAAAAGGTTCATGCATTCTCGTTCCAGCCTTTTTAAATTCCTCACCACCTTCAGCCACTGGCGAAGAAGTCGACGGCTCACATTGTTGAAGCAATTCTGGCTCCGTATTTCGCTGTGGCGTTGCAAGACTTTCAATCTGACTTGAGTAATCACATGTGATTCCTGCAAACATTAAAGTGCTGCTGCGTTTTCGGCATTCTCTCTCCCTTCTCCCACTCCACTTCCAGCATCATAAATTTTCCAAAATTTAAATTTTGCATTTAGACAAAATAAAGAAAGCAAAATTCAAAAAACGTGATATACGTCAGTAAAATTATACCTAACACAGGAAAAACCCCAGTTCCTCTAATAAAACTGCAAATCACATGAAACTTTTCATCTCCTATTTTCCTAGGAGGCATCCAGTCAAGAAGAGCACCTGAATCCTTTGCTTTCCACAATGCGTATTCCTCTTCTAACATGCATTTCGGTGTCTTCTCGACTCCTAAAGCATTGGAACCACTAAGGCTCAATTTCCTACCGTCCTTTGGTATTGACGTGGAGGGCAATGGTACTGGAGACCGCAAATTGGGAGGATCTACACGACCAGGAGACGGCACAGGACTTTGATTAGGAATCGGATTATGACATTCGATTCCCATTTGCTTCAAAACTTCCCTTGCTGCTGCATGTTCCGCGTCTTTCTTTTTCTGTCCTTCTCCACTGCCTTGAAAACATGTTACCAATTTATCAAGAATACAATCACAAGTAGATTTAATGAAAAACTGAATGGATTTCAATATAAACGTACCTGTTATCGGTTGGAGGCCAGCTTCCTTAATAAATGTGCATAACACACGAAATCTTCCATTCTCGGCATTTGGGACTACTTCCCAATTTAATTTAGTACCCAAATTCTTAGCTTTCCTCCAAGCACACTCTTCTTCTAATCTGCTCTTCGGAGTCTTCATCATTCGGGGAAACTGAAAACTAACGTATACTATTAAAGAAATGTATTTAAAACAAAGATTTCTAAGGAAGTAGGGTTAGTAAACTCACCTGATATCAAACCTCAAGGCAACTTAGGACAACACCAACAGCCTGTAAATGCAAATGCAACACAACTGTCAATCCATCATAACACTTGAAAGCTTAAACCCAACACCCGCAACTGATAAGATCGAGTGTCACTTTATTTGCGAGAGAAATGGACATTAAGTGTGAGCCTGGGCTACGCTCTAATAGAACTACTGCTGAACAAAGTGATATGGTGTACTATACTCCGATTTCAGTCGCCAATTACGTCATCTCCAGACCTCTATGTAATAATTATGAGTTCAGAGTAAATGCAATCAACATCGTCTACCAACAAACAGTATGGGATTTGTCTTCTGATAAAACATTTTATGAACTTGTCTGCAATAATTTGTATCTTTTGTAGACTAGAGACTTTTGGAATAAAATATTACTACTTGGTTCACATATTTATTTTTCACACAAGGCAACAAGATTGCTATCTTCATACGAATTGATTGCGGTGTCCATGCACAAAGTATTTCAGACACGTCTAACAAAACACATAAATTCTTACCGCTAATTGGAATTAATTTTTATCTATGCATGCTTGACAAAGATTTTCAATCATAATATACCTCAAGATTCCTTTAAAAACCAAGTTCTACGTTTTTAATTCTACTTAAAGAATAACAATGACAGCCTCTAATCTTGGAATTTCTGTCAAACCTATTCATAACGTCTGTTCAGTTGTTATTGTCGTTACAAATATTTTCAATTAAGTTAAAACTGCATTAATTAGTTAGTGAACGAAAACATTTTTCAACTTTACATTTCGTCTGATAGTAAAAAAGTTTTCACAAGGGAGCAAATAATTTAGTGTCACTCCTATACATATGTATGCAAATAAAATTTAATCCGTAGGAATTAGTCACTATGGAACAACATTTTTGACAAGAGGTCTCTTGAATTACTTTGATGAAACACAAACGAAATTAATGACGAATTAGCATTCCACACTGTATGAAGTGAGGATAGAGCAGCAGGAACTTTACTTGGCTCTTGATATTTATCGGAATGGTCAGCTAGTCCCTCAGCAAATCTAAGAACTTCAAATTCACAATCAGCGTCATGGGTTTGTTTTTTCGTTTCTTCAAGAAGGTCGTGAATCCTTGACTTAGTTTCAGGATAGTATTCAAACAACTCATTGGTTCCAAATGGAATTAGCACCTTCGCCGATGTTGAGTGTAATTTTTTATCTCCAGGGATCGAAGGATCATTCTCAAAAAACTTCTTTAACTCGTCTTTGTTAAGCTGATTCATAAATTTGATTTCCTCTATTGTACCTGTGCACACGATCCTATAAATATAAACTGGTCTTTTCTGTCCAAGTCGTTTAAGTCTTCCCATGATTTGTCTATCATTTGCAGGATTCCAATCTGGATCAAGAATGAACATGTGGTTGGCTCTGGTTAATGTCAGAGCAGTTCCTCCTGCTTTTGATCCCAGCAGAAGAATTCTGTGGCTAGGTTTTTGTTTAAAATCACGGAGTATATCTTTCCTTTCTTCTTGTGTTGTTCGTCCCTCGTAACGAAGTATAGGGTATTTATGCCCAGGATCTTCATTCTGATGTCTCTTGCGCTTCCCACTTGGCTCCCTCTTTAAGACGGCTTCTAGCATATCAAGAAGGTAGTTAGAACTTGATGCTACCACAACTTTCTCTTCGTTTGAGGATTCCAGAATATCAAGAAGCATTGAATATACTAAACAAATCTTTCGTGATGCAAATCCAACGCTCCGTTTACCAAGTTTCTTCATAAGGTCGATTTCTTTCTGATAAGGTGCGAACTCACTCAAATCTGCGTAATCTTCGGTAGCATACAATGGATGAATACATATCTTTGTCAGCAAGTCCAACCGACTGTAAAAATGCAAGGATTCCATGGGGGTGGGATTTTGGCACAGTTCCTGGTACAAACGATGTTGGAGGTCCATAAAACAGAATTCTCTTTTTGTTGTACGTGGACCCGGATTTAGTGGAAGGCAAAGAATCATTTCGTGCCTTTCAGCGTTCAGGTCTACATAAACAATAAAAATTTAATTTCGTAAAAATTCCATACCTGCAAATTTTTTTCTTATAATCAGGCTTCAATGTTTTTGGGCGAAAGAATTCAACAAGATTAGCGTACTCTACTAAATTGTTCTGATACGGAGTTCCGGTTAACCCAATCCAAACCGTGGATTCTGGGAATATCCTAAATTTGTTTCTGATATCTTTTGACCTGCCAGTGTTGTCGTTCTTAAGAAGATGGGCTTCGTCACAAATGACCAAGTCGATATTCAGACCTTCGCAACTGAAGTTCTGTATTTCGCTGGCGTATTTCACGAACGAGTTATATGACAAAAGCAATATCCTACTTTCAGCGTGTGATCCTGTAATATCTTTGAGAGTTTTCAAAGCCCGGGTTTTCTTTAGATTGGAGTGAAGGACCTGTCGCTCTAGATATTGCAAGGAACTAGGGACCCATTTCATGAGCAAGAATGCAGCCTTGCTTGTTCATGTAGCAGTTCCACATGAGCGGTTGTCACGCAATCGTGACAATCCCAACCGCCGAGTTGACTTCGCTCCCGCGAATAGTAGTACACCACCACAACCAAGAGTTAATGAATAGTAAATTGTATCTAATATCAGAGCATATTAATGAATGAACTTATCCTAAGAACAAGAAGCTTTACAAACAATTGTAAATAATAATGAGAGTAAGTCTAACAATTAAAGCTTATGTCCCGGATCAGCAACAGGGACTAATCACTTAATAACTAATCAATGAACAATAAAAGAAGGAAAGAAAACATCGAAATAAAGACAAGACGGGGACGACTTGCGATGCGACGACGAAGAATCTTCCTGAAACTGAGATGGGGCAGCGATACATGCCATGGACGCCAAAACTGGACGAGAAGTGACGCGAAGGGTGTGTTGGCGGGAGCCGTGGAAGAATCACTCGTCCTTGATGATTGTGGCTGCCGTGATTACTCGACAGAAATGGTAACAATTGGAAAACGATTGAATGTAGGTAGGGAGCTCTTAGTGATAACGCCAGTATGATGTCGACCGGCGTGAATGTAGTATACGGCGGCGTAGTTCTGATGAAAGCTTCCCCTGAAGTGGCTCAGCGCTCGTGGACACAACGAGGACGGAAGAACTACCTTGACGCAATTTCCCTCTCGTAATTGTTCACAACATTATCATCCTCCGAAAGCTCAGTGACAGCACCAAACCCACCTAGCACAGTACTGCATAGGAAGGACGAGGTACACCCCCCCCCCAGGCGCGGCAAAGTCTTGGCATGGGGGGAAGAACGAGAACATCCGCCACAGACGAGAGTACACTTGACAAAAGTCACGGCGAAGGGAATGGTATACAAGTAGCGAGAGTAAACGGCATCCTGGTCACCGGCTTCACTACTCTCGCATGTCGTAATAATAATTGACATGAACGCACGACGAACAGCGAAACTTTCGCCTGGAGGGGATCTTCATTGTACCTCCGTTTGCCTTGTCGTAGACCATGGATGGATATCGATGCATGTCGTGGCGCGTCGTATGTGTCATTGACACTGAAGGCGTGAAAAGTCTTGGGCCGGCTCCTTTCTTATATGGACGCTGCGACTCCGCAATTTTGAGTTGTCGTTAGACGGCATGAAGTGGAGTGGAAGGAAAACTAGGGACTGACAATGGGAGGGGAGACAGTGGTCTAATACATGCAGACAACAGGTCCAAGAAAGAATTAGGGAAAAGTAGGGCAGTAAAAGAACGTAAAAGGGCAAGAAGAGAAATGAGCAGAGAGGGAAGCTATTCAGTAGAACTGGAGCTTGAGCTAGAACCTCCACTAGATGGAGCAGCGCACGGAGACGCCGAGCGCTTGGTAGCCTTATGGTGCGTATGCTGTTTCTGCTTGGAGCACCGCTTCTTGTGCACCCGCTCTTGGGTAGTAGACCGCGCGGTGGAAGAAGACTTGGACAAGGTTGTTGGAATCTGAACGTCTGACCGTGTTGGTGTAGATGGCCGCACTGCTGTATTGACTGCAGCGGCTCGAGATGAAGTTGCTACTGCTGTATTGACTGCAGCGGCTCGAGATGAAGTTGCTACTGCTGTATTGACTGCAGCGGCTCGAGATGAAGTTGCTACTGCTGGCGGAGCAAGGGCAAGCGGCGTGGATGACGTCCTAGTCTGAACAGCTCGTGTAACGCTGTCGCGGGATAATTCGTAGTTGGATGACATTTTCGTTTGATTCAGCTCCAGCTCGTGGACTTTTTCCCTCAGATTGTTGGTGAGAGTAAACATGTTGGTAAGGACACCAATTGGAAGGGCGGGAGCAGCTGGAGTTGGTGGAGCGCGGCTGCCCTCGAGAGCGGTCAAGCGTCGACGAAGGTTGTCCATGTCTCGAGCATTGGCGTCGTTCATACGGCGTAATTCGGAGATCTCCTGCGTAGCAGTGTCGAGTACATTGAACATCGCATTGATTAAAGTCGCTTGCGCTGTTGAGTGGAGCGAGAAAGTCTCCAGCAGGCGAAAACTGTCCCGCAGGCGATCTTGGCTGCTACGTAGATGTAAAAGTTGCGTTGTTTGAGCTTCTCTTGGTTGAGGAGTTGTTGGTCGTATGGGAACGGAGTCTTGAGACGAATTTTGAGGAGGGATTGGGTGTGGCGGCTTTGGTCGGTCGTTCGATGACATAATGGAAGATGCAGAAACGATAAATAAAGGTCGGGTAGATCTTACGAGACGAGATGTGTTGACTGGGAACTGGAAAAATAAAAATAAAAAATATTAGGAGAGCCGAATTTTTTGTTGTGGTGGAATTATGAGCGAGGAGTCTCGTCGAGAAGACTTTGAAGCCTCCGTAGTTCACTTCAAGATGACCCAGATGAGCGCTTGTCAAGTGTCCGAGACACTTGACAAGCGCTTAAGTGGGTTGAGCTGATTAAGTAGCTTTGAAGCAGTTGCAAAAGATTTCTCCAAGTAGGAAACTTGGCGAGCTATCGCGGCCACGGTCTCCTCGATGTTGGTAAGTGTCGTGGCGTGGCCGTGTTGGTAACAACGGAGAGTGGAATGAGTTTATTGCGGCAGTCTTAGGTTGCTTTGACGTATAACATTGTTGAGACTAAAGCGTGAGTTGTGACCGAAATTTGAAGGGATCCCTCCAAATAAGATTCGATATCTTTTTCTACGCTTGCTTTCTCATTGGTGAGCTGCTTTGTGGCTTGGTGCATGGAGTTAATAGTGGCGTTGAGGTTATGTTCTACCTGGCTTTGATAATCGTTGATAACTTGGGTCTATTTGATGAGGAATTTGTGATCATTCTGTACCTGCGTCTGTACAGTACTATGTACAGTACAGCAATATTATATTTCACTTTCACAGTATCTCTTCGATTCATATACTTCAGCTTTGTAAAATGTTAGCTTTAACCTGTTTTTTAATATTTTATTTGAAAAAGGAATATTCATACACGGTCATATCGTGTTTTGCGTATAACAGCTCTTAAATGTAAGAAATAAAAATAGTCTAGTAGTCAGAAACCGTAAATATTCTTACTTTACCTGTAGGTGGTTTAAATCGATCACGGGACTTGGATAACTACAAAAATGTGGTTTACTTTTAACAAAAGGCTACCCTTCAGACACTTTAACAAAAGATTTCTTAAGCAATACAGGCATTTTTAGATTGAATTGAATACCCATAAATTCTGTTTTTACACTCCAGCTTTGACTAATTTTTTAACCTGAATGTGCTGGATGAAACGCGATTTTGGAAGCAAATCGTCCCGGCCTGTAACTTCTGTACTTCAATTGCTTAAATATTAAGTGTACTTCACAGAATGAAGTGATAAGAAAGCTCAACAACGGAAGATAACCAGATACGTAAGAATGACACGGGAGGACAGAATCTGCGTCCAATATTTCATGTCCTGTGCGAACAGAGATATGCGGAGGAATCAACAAAAACTTGTTTGCTAACTAAAGTTGCAAAAGATTCACGTCTCCGGTCTGGATTTAGATAACAATGTGTACGTTACCGGTTGTGGAGAATTTTGGAATACGTGCAATTTGAATTGCTGGTGCCAGGTTTCCGTATAATAATGACCACATAACAATCTGCCGTCGCTTATTTCAACTGTCGTTTTGAATTTTGTAGCAAAACCAACATTTTTCTGACTAATCATTCTCTTTCCAGCGTACTGATTATGCCAGAACATGACAGTCTGCATATTTGCTTGTTGTAAGAGCGATCAATCCATCCATTATGTTATCCTAACTAACAGAAGCTAACCTCAAAACGATCTGAAAGTAGCTAATATTCTATGCTTGACATGCTGGTGTATTATTAAACAGGATGCAGTTATTTGTATTAAATTTTGTATGCGAACCAATAGACTTAGTTTAGTGTTGCAATTTGTATTTTATCACACTACTGCTTGAAACCTGAAACCTTACATCCGCAAACGATAAGATGAAAAGCCTTTCGGTTTTTTAGACTGTTGTAAACATTAGATTAATCCAGGATGTTCTCAAATTAAACAACTGCTGATTGCATGTAAACAGTAACGGTACATTCTACTATGAATACAGTCGCCAATTAGTCACCCAGTATCACAGATTTCTCTTTAGAAATATGCGTACACAAATTGCAGTACACGTTTCCTCCAAAAAATATTATTGAAATTGCCTGTCTACGAAATTCAGAGGCATTTATTTTGGCACTCTATATTTCGCTAGAATAAACTTTTGGTTCATGACAGCCTAATTGGCCTGGCTTTGTGATGTAATTTAGTAAGTGAATGCTGAATCTTCAAATGTTGGCTTGTATTGAAATCTGTTAAAATTGAGTTTATTCAAAAAGGATTGAATATGTAATGAGTAACTTTTAATTGTGCAGGATATACCTCGTCTTAATATTCTTAGACCCTTCCAGTGCCTCGCATATCCTTCTAGGATAATTACCTACAGTAGATTCCAGTGGCAAACATATGAGCATAGACCATTGTAGTCATAATTTTCAAAGTGAGTGAATAAAGACGAAATCTAGCTGTCTTCAGTGGAATCAGGGAATTCATGGAATTTCAGTTTCCGAACACAATTGTTTGATATTTGCAAATGTGCAAAATTAAGGAACACTTTTAACTCTAGCCAATTGTCTTTGTTGTTAATCGAAAAAAATAAAATCCACCTTGACTAAAAACAGCTTTAAATTGATCACTTACTATTGACATTAACCAAGCATACGGCATTGAGCTTTGAATAGCACAAATACTATCCACTTTTGAGTAAGAACAAAACTCTATGCCTAAATCGGACACTAAAATAGGAATTCGATATGAAGGAAATGGAAGTAAAGAATTGAAAGTAAATGAATTTGAAGTGACGGGCATAAAGTAATGTGAAATGAAACGTAATGGAATTCAAAGCAGTAGAGCTCAAATTAAAACATGAAATAAGTTCATGTTAAGTTCAATAGCTCAGGCTAAGGTGCTGAGCATTTCTTACTTTCAATTCCTTCACATTCATTACTGGCTCACTACTTACTTTTTATACAATACAAGGTTATGTTTTCTTACTCATTCCATTTACACACTATCCGACTGAATTCTTCCTACCCCTTCAGAATATTCTGCTATTGCAATTTTCTTCTTAACACAGAACTCCTGCAGCATTCCAACTTAATTTTTTGCATCTGCACCATCCACCAATGAAGCCAACTCGGCATCACTGGTTTTTCTAACTAAAACACGTTCATTTATTCTTGTTCCAATATTTGCAATACCCATACCACCTTCGGCCATTTGAGAATAAGTCGAAGGCCCAGAATATTTAAGCATTTCAGGCTCCGTATTTTTCTATGGCATTGCAGGACTTTCAATCTGACTTGTGCAATCACACGTGGTTCCGATTATTTGCAAACATTCAAGTGCTGTAGCGATTTCGGCCTTCTCTCTCCCTTCTCCCACTCCACTTCCTTCATCACAAATTTTCCAACTTTTAAATTGTGCATTCAGATGAAATAAATAAGCAAAATTTAAAAAACTTGAATCATATCCCTAATATAATACCTAATGCAGGAGACGACCCAGTTTCTCGAAACCCTTTCCTATCGTACTTTGGAACTAACATGGAGGGCAATGGTAATGGAGACCGCAAATTGGGAGGGTCTACACGACCAGGAGACTGCACAGTACTTTGATCATGAACCGAATTTTGACATTCGATTGCCATTTGCTTCAAAATCTTGTGCTGCTGCATGTTCCGCGTATTTCTCTTTTTGTCCTTCTCCACTCCCTGGAAAAAAATTTCCAATTTATCAAGAATACAATCGCAAGTAGATTCAGTAAAAACCTGAATGGATTACAATATAAACGTACGTGTTATCGGTTGAAGGCCAGCTTCTTTAATAAATGTATATAACACATGAAACCTTCCATCGTCGGGATGTGGGACTGCTTCCCAATTTAATTGAGCACCCAAACTCTTAGCTTTCCTCCAAGCACAATCTTCTTCTAATCTGCTCTTCGGAGTCTTCATCGTTCAGGAAAACTTAAAAATAATGTATACAATTAAAGAAATGTATAGAACAAAGATTTTTCTAAAGGAAGTAGACCTAGTTGACTGACCAGCCACACAAATTTCATGACAACTAGCGACTGAATCGTCAAAACAACAACAGCCTGCAACTGCAAATGCAAAACTACTGTCAATCCATCACAATATTTGAAAGATTAAACCCAGCATCCACAGCTGATAAGTGCGAGTGTCATTTTATTTGCGAGAGACATGGGCATTAAATATGAGTCTGTGCAGTTCTCTTATATAATTACTGCTGAACAAAGTGACATGGTAAACTACACTCGAACTTTAGTCGCCAATTACGTCATACCAGACCTCTTTTTAATAATTATGAGTTCAGAGTAAATGCAATAAACACCGTCTACCAACAAACATTTATTATGGTATTTGTCTTTCGACAAAACATTTTATGTGCTTCTCTGCAATAGTCTTATCTTTTGTACACTAGAGACTTTTGGAATGAAAAATTACCACTCGTTTCACAACTCTATTTTTCACACAAGGCAACAGGATTGCTATCTTCATACGAATTGTTGCTGTGTCCATGCACGAACTCTCTCAGACACGTATAACATAAATACCACATTAATTCGTTTCGTTAATTAGAATTAAGTTTCATCCATGCGTGTTTGACAAAAATTTCCGATTATAAAACAACTCAAGAATTCACAAGTAACGAAGTTCGACGTTTTCCAACGATACCTACTCAAACGATAACAATAACGCCTTCTAATCTTGGAAATTTTGTCAAACTTATTCATATCGTCTTTTCAGTTGCTATTGTTATAAGCAATATTTTCAATTAGGTTAAAATGTTCATGTCCTACCCTCATAACATGATGGTTCATCCAGTCCTCATTCAATCAATCAATCATAACATTTCCATCCCAGGTTAAGTCAAAACACATGCAGTCATTGTATCCATAAAAATCTTCCTTGAAAATCTTCTTTCTGCATGACAATATTGTTAAAAGTAGTAAAATACTTTTGTCGTGAATTTAGACAGAATTATTTTTTTGGTACATGTGGGGTATAGGGGTGGGGGATTTTGTAAATGCCACGATAAACCATTACAGGGGATGGGGGTTTAAAATGACCGATTTATAGGCCACGAGGTTTACGGACAGCTCCTTAAGACTTCACGTGGGTCGAAAGTGGTTAGTCGAATGCAAAAGCCTTAGCAGTAAATTACACAATTAATTCTTAAATCAAATCCATCAGCTCAGATGTAAACAACACTGTTTACATGAGCTAGATGTAACTTTGCATTTCGAAGGCTTATCGCGAAGATAACTTCATCGTTCGATCAACTTAAAACAACATTACTCTTATCAACCGCAAAAATGGTCCCCTATTTATTTTAATATAGTTGTTTGTATTTTATTTGAATCATAAAGTTCCTTAGTTCCTTTCAAAATTGGGCCTTCCAGGTCTACAAATTCCAAACCATGCAGTTAAATAGAATTCTTTGTAATGCAATGAATTAATGTTGAAACTACAGGTCAAATTAGGCGATAGGAGTTTGTGCATATTTGTTTGGAGGAGTATTAGGCAATGTTTATGTGTGCTAACTGTTCTATGCTTAAGTTGATCTGATCTAGGAAGAAGTTGCAAATATAAAGTACCACACTGATCATGATCGACTGATCGTATTTCCTTCACCACTTAATTCAATGTTTCTTGTTATAATTCGAGTGCACAGCGTATGCATTACAGATGGCTCGGAGAGATAAACACAGAGCTACTTTTTTTAAAGGCTTATTTGGCTACCCTATTAATTTGTAATAGCATGTGGTCTACATGTTTCACAAATAAATGAAAACTACACGAGAATTATTTCGGTTTTCATTTCTATTTAAGTTCTAGCACATACTTGTCAAGTTATATAAAGTGCCTCTAATTAATTAATTCCTTATTGTATAATTTATAGTTTTTCAGGGTAATCTGTTTGAATTGAGTCATTGTTTTGTCCATCCCAGGTTAGATCGAAGAACTCGCAGTCATTGTATCCGTAAAACTTTGTAGTATGATTTCCTTGAAAGGTTTCTTTCTGCATAACATTATAAAGAATACTGGTAAGCTCAGGAAAGTTGGTAACGAAGTAGTTTGCAAAGTTACACCCTTTCTTCCCCCACAGGTTTTCATCCTCCAGCATATTTCTTGAAGTGTCTTTCACATATGACTTCCAGTTTCCGTAATGCTGATGCTGGTCGCGAATAAACTTGACCAGTTCAATTACAGAATTACCTCGGTATTGCCAAGGGAGCTTAATTTTCGTCTGATTTTTCTTTTTTGTCTTCTGCTGTGTCTCGTGTTGCTTTTGCATTTTTTCTATCCACTCTTGAATTTCAGGGTCCAACCTTTGCTTCCAATCTTCAGTGATTCCAAATCGAAATCGGTATTGTTTGTGCTCAAGTTGAATCTGCTTCGACTGAATTGGATGTTGCTTAATGTCGGCAGTAACAGCAAGAATAAAACTTAATCCTTTTTCTGAATCCCAGAAAAATGGATGTTCTAGAAGAATCGAAGCATCCCCTCGTTCTCCGGAGTTCTTCGTTAGCATCTTTTGCAACAAGTTTCTTAAAGAAACAAACTTAGCTTCATCAAGTAAATTCCAGCTTACGTCGAGCTCTTTAATTGATGGCTCTTCAGGTCCGTTCCTATCAACTAGGGAATTCCCACCAGTCATCGCATATCCGAATGTCAGTCCTAACTGGAATATGTCTCGTCCTTTTTTCTCCAAGAACGTCTCACTTGGAAGGTGTTTAGCTTGGTCAATTACTCTACTAAGTCCAAAGGCCGTCAGTTTTGCTGTTGGCAGTGGTTCTGAATTCTCATCACCCAAAAATATAAAAACATTCTGAGGGTTTATATCTCCGTGGTGAATCTTCAGACCGTGCAGTTTCTTAAGTCCTTTCGTGATATCTGCACAGATTTTTCTGAATGATTTATCTGAAAAAGCAAGTTCAGAATGCTCCACCAAATCTTCTAACGTGTAGTCGGCTAGCTCAAAGGCGTAGTAAACATATCCGTCTTGTTCTTCGTAGATGAATTTCTGGACTAAGTTTTCATGAGTAATTTTGCATAACTGTTCTCTTATTTTGGTTTCGTCTTGTTGTCTTTCAATAATATCTGCGTCGTCTTTGGCTATCCTTTTTATTGCCATTAATCGATTTGCATCTTCGAGACTGCCCCTGAAAACTCGTGAGTACTTTCCAAATCCGAGATGAGATTGACGGAAGTAGGACGTCTTGTTTGAAATATTTGTCTGGTATTCCTGATGAGTTTGGGACTTCACTGAAAATGAGGGCAGTTTTCTTTTAACAGTTCGCTCAACGGATGAAACTGGATCTCTATTTGGAGCTATTAGAATAAATTGGTGCTGGTTAATATTTTACTATGCAATGCTTTCACAATTATGCTAATTTACCATTTTCTAGAGCAGTTCCCTCGGAATTAGAGTAATTGGATGTTTCAGTTGAATTAATGTTCCTGTGAATGCGCTCGGAATTAATCGTTGATGGATTAGATGGGATGGCGGAATTTGGATCCGCAATCTCATCTGAGCTACTAGCACATTGATCCGGTGCGGAAGTGGAATTAAATAATTGGGGAATCCCGTCGGAATTATTGTCAGGTTGATTAGATGTGGAATTCAGGTCCACACGAACGTCCTTTGAAATGTTGGTAGTTTGATCTGATGTGGTATTGGAGTTTATCGATTGGCGAATCTCATCGAACCGACCCACGTTTTGATTGCATGTGACAGAAGAATTGGGGTCCTCGGGAGTCGTATTCGGGTATTGAATGAAGTTAACAACGGGAGACCACTCCGAACTACCTATTGAATTTAATTAATTAACAATGTACTTTATTTACTGCCTAAGAATGTTTAATAAATTTTGCAGGAAATACCTTCATCAATAATTCGTTCCAATTTTTCATCGAGATTGGATTGTAGTGGATGGTTTCCTCCCGCTGATATTGCATCTTGGTCTGTACTTGAATCCGTTTCTGCATTTAAACCCCCGTCTTGAGGTTCAATGTTTTCGAATACAATTGCATCTTCTGCCGTTCCGCCACAACCATCAGCGTCAACTTAAAAGGATAAATTACCATATTACGTGAAACAACAATTCCAACTCCTCATACGTTACCTCACACAATACCTAAGTTTTGGCCTGAGTCTCCATGACTTGAATTCGAATTCTCACTTGAATAAGTAACTTCGCTTAAGGGATTCGGATTGCCACTCTCCTGTGGTTCCGAGGAATTCCAAAATCCTCTTGCGTTCAGCTTTTGTTCACCCGTGAACAATACTTGGTTTTGGGATTCAAATGTCTGGTCCATTTTGAAGAAATCAAATTGAAGCAGCCTTCTCTAAACGAGCTTGTAGAATAAAATCACATTAATTTCCAAGCTTCTGCTCACAACAGTCCATTCCTACAGCAACGATGTGGATAGTTATGTGTAGAGTTGTACCATGTCCTTGTCCTCCACTTTCGTGTCTGACATGTCCTAAATGTCACTGACATGTCTAGGTTGTCGTATATGGCAAGATAATAGGCCATTTATGACAAAAATGACAATTTGGACGGACATGTCACGAAATGTCCGAATTTTCCTATTATTTACCTTAATTTTAATGAATTGAAGAGCAAATTCGATACAAAAGCCCTATATATTTTCGAAATTGTTCAATTCTTCATGAAATTTTTGAAAATTTTGAGCAAAAAATGCCATTTTTGCAATAAAAAGCCCAAATTTTTGACAATTTTGACCAAAAAAGGCCATTTTTGAAATAAAAACCCCAAATTTTTGCCTAGGACATGTCATGACATATGACATCTCTTTATATGTCTGCCTTTTGAGACAAATGAGACATGTCAAAATGTCAAAATG
>JAQGAC010001073.1:0-16046 GCA_034696585.1 Isotomurus maculatus | reverse complement strand
GCGTTAAGGAGAATCTTCCACACGAGTTCAATTATGGGTTCGTTTATTTTCCCCTCAGAAATAATTCCCGATGCGTAATCAGGAATTGTATTGTTCCTCATCACTCCGTCACCATTCATAGATAAAGTCGTAGTTGACGTCAACTTCAACTGAATTAAGAAGCAAAAATATATATTTTAGAATTAACTTTTCAAATAAATTTTCCAAAAACCAGTAAAGGGAATCATACCGGATTTGGTCTACAAATCAAATCCAGTTCTGGGTCAGGTCCTTCGGTTGTTTGTGGACCCGATGCTTCAGTTGTTGATTCACCTCCTGGGGTTGAACTTCCGTCTGCTGGCGCGACTTCAGTTGTGGATGCGCCAGCTGCTTCCGTCGTACTACCTGCCGCACCTCCAGGTTTATCGAATACAAATGTGTGTGGCTTTGCGTCAGCTATGCATCTTTCCAGTCCCAACCGAATCCTTTGGTAAGCAGAATACCCCAAATAGGGTTCCCTCACGTGAAGTGTCTCTAATTGTAATGACGTGAATGTCTGGGTGGCCATCTTCAGTAAATTGTCGATTAACGCTGGACAGGTTTTCTACACAAATGAAAGATTAATTGGTTTTATAAAAAAATAACTAATGAGGTGAATAAATTTTATGTTTTTTATATAAAAGATAATCAAAGATTAAATTATAACCTGCATGACAATTCGACTTAAATCCAACAGTTTGAAAACCGGGTAGCGTCTGTTAATTTTATCGGATCTTGAATTGTCTGCCGGAGCGAGTCCGAGTAAAATTGCGGTGATTCGTTCGAAGTATAAAGTCAGCTGAGTTCTTATCAAAGGATCGCCTATTTCGGTTTGCGACAACAAAGCGTCTTCGTCTTCCAGCGGGTCGATTGGGATTACTGAACCTTCAGCGGGTGCATCTCCTCCGGCCGCAGGGGCGTCATCACCATCAGGTGCAGGTGGCGCATCTCCTGCCGCAGGGGCGGCGTCACCAGCAGGTGCAGGTGTCGCATCTGCTGGAGGGGCGGCGTCACCAGCGGGTGGTTCTGTTGGTGGGTCATCGTCGGAGACGACCACACCCACTCCAAACAGAACGAAGAAACCGAAAACTACAAAACCCTTCTTGTTCATCTCTGGAAATGCACAAAGTTACAATGTAAACGAAAGTGAACTGATTAACAGCAGGTGTGAGGCTATTAACTCTCTCTTTTAATTGCAGTCGAAAATTCACTCTCCCTTACACAATTAACCATTGTTGTAAACAACATTGTTATTCATACGAAGTCTCTTATTCAAGTTAAATTGAATGGTTTATTCGTTAGTTAATATTATCACAACAGCTATCTGTCTTGTTCAGATTAAATACTCCAAGTTGGCACCAAATTATTTCTAGGACCATTTGAAATTGTTCTAGTTGTTTGTAACTTTTTAAGTACAGTTGATTATTTAATATTCATTTTACATACAAAACTTTGAATGATAACTTAGACCATACATCTCAGGTTTTTTTACTGATGACTGTCCAAAACAAGATAAAACAGAAGCTTACCCTGTAAATATAGTATTAATCAGTTTTACTATATAGAAATTATGCGACAATTTAGCCGGAAACGCTTGTATTAATTTTTTTTCTACACATGTTCCAGCTTTTAATATATTGTGCCTCATTTTCTTCACACGAGTGCAAGCCTTGTCCGACAGAAAGTAAAAGATTCCATTCTTATTTAATCCAAAGAAAACCCAAGGGGGTCAAACCCTAACCTGTTTCCTACAGAAATGATCAGCGGGAGAAACGCAATTACTTTTTTGAAAAAAACTTAAAATTAAATGTTTGACTGCTGACTAATTCTTGAACTGTAAAACAGCATCAGTAAACTTACCATTCAAAATAAAGCTGTATTACAGTTCAAAAATTAGTCAGCAGTCAAATATTTAATTTTCACTATACGTTTTATCCATACTAAATTTTTTTGACAATAGAACAATGATGGCTTTATTGACATCAATTGGGAATTAAGCGATTAACCCAATTGTTCAACATAAAAAAAATTGAATGAGTAACTGCTTTTAAAATAAACTCTGTTTAAATAAAAACTGTTACTGCAATCGGGTTGGGTTCTGCCAGCACGGATTCTGGCAGAAGCTTTTAAAGTCGGCAGAGTACGGAATACTGGTGATAAATCATTAAACCGAAAACATATTCCACTGTTTTCATTCAATGGAAAGTGAACCTAATATATTTATAATTTTATTTGTTACCTACTTCTATCCTTATGGCTTCGCAATGAAGAGGATGCTGAAAAATGAATAAATGTCTATGAATGTTTATGAAAGCATGAGGCGTCTCTTCTTTACCACAGGAACAAACTACTGGAAAGCGGATTACAAACATACAAGGAGGAAGAAGTTATCAGGAATTTTGCGAATATTTAGATGAATTATCCTACAGGAGGTCACACATTGTAAGGGAAAGACATGGGGAAGGATGAAAGGTCAGTGAACTCACTGAAACTGCATTTGAGACACCCGATGAGTTTGTATTTGCCTAACCCAAAAACAATCATAGAACTTTGGACGAGCTCACCCTCATTCTCCACCGTAGCATCAATTTCTTATTTTAGGCAACAAAGTAATAATTCAATCGGCAAAATTTCCAGCACGCGTTTTCGAGTTTGACAAACTTGCGATAGAAAGCAATGTTTCCCAAACTTCAAGAGGACGTCGACTTCCAGCCAAGCCAACGGAACCGGACGGAATTGTGGTATTTAGAAGGAAACCCCTATTGCTCTGTTGTGTTATTCTTTATCTGCTAAAATTTATAATTGGAGATTTATGTCATATTCGAACACTACGTAGCCTTCACCATTCTGAATCATCGCTCGGAAAATTTTGCCGACTGAGAATTTCTCTCATTCACCATAGTAGATCATAACTATATTGATGGATAATGTGCTTACCTGCATTTGCCTGTAGATGCTTATAAATCTGAGATTGTAGGTTAAAACAACCATTGTCTAATCTACCTTGAGTCCAGTCAGATCAATTAATTATTCTATCACGCATTCCTGTACAAAATACTGACAAACAAGACAAGCAAATCAAATTATAGTGCAGTTTCAATTGCACAGTATTACAAAACATCATTGGTTATTTTTTCGACACAAAACTATTCAACTACTCACTCTCAGAACTGCTTCAGGTTCTGGAACACTCCTTTTGAGTCTGTCACATTTCTTGGAAAGATTTCATATGGATCATGAAGAAAACTCATCTATTTCTCAACTTGTCTAAGGACTCAGGTGGTTCAAAAGGTTTTTCCAACGGTAAAAGATCCAAAGAAGCCAAAGAAGCAAAATGGAGGATTCTCAGGGAGTCCCACAAACATTCGCGAGACCCAAAAAATGACATCTCTGACCCGGTTCCCGGTTCCTCCCAATTACTCATCAACCGAAACAGCGATGCACTCAACTGTTTCTGGAAAATACGGCGCTGGTGGCACCGGTAGAAGGGGGCTGGAAGTCTAAATGCAGATGGGTCTATTCATCAAACTCCAATACTGTCAAACAAAAGCCCAAAACGCGGGAGCTGATGAGGAAGGTCTACGACGAGCCAAACAATCATCCTACGCCACCCATGAGAGTGAAATCACTGCGCGTTTATGTCCCAGTAACAGAACCATAGGATGCGGATTCTGAGGTCGGTTGCTGGAAGAGATGTGTGACAAGGGCCTCTGGAATAAAAGAGAAGTTTTCCAGGATTTTGAATCTCCTGAAGGAGAAAAAAGACAAGTGGGATGCTTGGAATCCAATTAAGACGCACCCAGTTGTCGCGTGTATTGATGAAAGTAAATTGGCTGGACTCATGGAGACCATAATGCCAAATAAATAGAGAAATCTGTTACAGGTAAGAATAATAGTCCAGTTTATTCACATTTTGCTTCGTTGAAAGTTGCGTTTAGAGATTGTCAATTTGACTCCGTATCTATCTTTGTAAAACTTTTCCGTAATATCGCTTCATCTTCCTCGCTGAACTTTCTTCATCTAGACAAACGCGTGCTCTTAGGCAGTTAACATCAGTTCCTCTTGGTTTTGGATCCGTGCAGTCCTTTAGTGAATTTGGTGCGCAAATGCTAGGATACTTTTTATTACGAGTAAGCCTATTACAATCATAGGAGTAGTCAGCTTCTGTTTGGTTAATCTTGCAACTGTATATGACGTCGCGAGAGCAATTGGTACCAGGAGTCAAATGCATCAATTCTCGTCCACAGAACTCTTGATCATTTAATGGAGGAAGAAATGGGTAGTCAGGCCACGGCAACTCTTCAGGGCATGCACATAATTGGGGTTCTCCGGATGATCCAATGATATTCAAAAATATCGTGAAGATAACAGGGAATGTAAATAAGCTCCCAACGTTCATTGTTTTCGTGCAGCTTCACTTGCTGAAAAAATTTATAAAATACTGTGTAATCACATTGATTGGAATTTTTCATTCTTTTATGAATATGATTAAGGATCTTCTGGTTGGTAGTATTTTGTGTTGCACTTGCAATTGGAACCAAATTGAGTTACAACGAGTACAAATTCCAAGAAGAGTCGCCAGTACTTCATGCTTTCGACACTTGTAAAGCTGGGCTCGGTTGACTAGGCCTAGGAGCGTGGGGGTTGCCCACTTATGCACACCTAATTCACCAAGGGCCTTATCCCAGTTTACTAAATACAGTTCCCTCAGTTATAGTAATTAATGAATAGCCAAGATGAGAATCAAAACGAAAAAGCCCGATGCAATAAATCCGAAAAATCCAAAAATAGCCTAAATTGCCAATTAATTAAAGTAGGTTTTATTCCGAAGTGAATACCCGGTTTAAACAATAATCCCGGTTCTACCCGAAAAGTGAACTCAACTTTAGGCTCTACTGACTCGCTTGACTCAAATTAGAAAGGAAAAACCCGAATTCGGGGATTCCCTGGTTGCCCCAACCAGAGTAAAGCTATACGCTAACTCTCTAATGTGAGAGCGCTATCTCCCTAATATTGGAGTGAGAGGAAGTCTCACTCCGCCCCAAAAATAGATTGACCTCTGACCCCTACTAACTCCCTTTAACCCCAATTAACACCCTCTGACCCTGTGGTCCGTCTCAAAGGGGACGCCGATGAAGGGTTCCCTTCTCCTCCCGTGGATCCACAGGAGGTAAGTGCCCAACTCAGCTTCACCCAAGAAACCCAATCTCCAAACTAACCCTGGTCTCTAGGACCCTGAAGGAAGATCGCTGCAGGTCTCCGGAAGGTTGAGGGGCTCAGGTACTGCAGACAGGTCACACGCTTCTCTCAGCACACACACGTACACACAGTCAGGAACACAGGAACAAAACTCCGAAAATTCAGGGTGGCTAAGAAAGGCTGTAGAGAGAAGAAGAATTGAAGGGGGAGTTTCTCCGAAAGGAAATGAAAGAAGAAAAGATTGGCTTACCCAAGCCGTCACGTAAAGGAACACTTAACACTATAAGGCTGGGTGGAAGATGCAACTTCCCCCAGCAAATACTAATACTAATCTAAGTTTCCTGGAAACTTCGAGTTTCCAGGGACAGTCAAAATTATATTTCTTCGGAAAAGACACGGACAGTAAGAGATTCAGCACACAAGTGCGAGGCGATTTCTTCCTCGGAAGAATGAAACCTCTCACTTGTGACTGAGTAGCATAGGAGGATGTGTGTGTGCGGTAAGGTGGGTGACCGGCCTTATCATTGATAAGCAGATGAGGTTCGGGAAGGTTCGATCATTAGGTATGCAGGAGACCTGCATGCCTAATGATCATTGTTCTTTACACACTAAGAAAATCGGAGTCAATAAGCTGCCATCTCCAACTGTGGCAAATTGTCCTTCTGCAGCTTTTAAGGAATCGTCTGTCACTCAAGCTATCTAGTAAGCCAAAGGCCTTCTTATCTTTATTAAATGACTACCTTAATTTTAAACTTGCAAGTGATCTTACTTCGACTCATATTTTGCAGTTGAAATAATAAAAACATAGCCTTCGGACACACAAAACTGAACTTACAGCTGTCGGACCATTCCAAACTCCTTTATTTCATGAATCATGCATGTGAGCCGAAAACAATTCACAGCTTTAGATATGGGAAGGGTCACGTTAAGCCATTTCAGAGAGCTAACTTTGGGAAAAACTTAGAAGAACAACCAAAAAATGATCCAACTGATAAAATACTGACTGAACGTATCATTCCATTTATGAAAAAGGTAAGACAAGTTATTTTCACGCTTGTATTATAGTTTGAAAGGTTACCTACATATCATACACAATGTCACAGGCCTCGCGAACTTGTGGGGAAATGATGAAATATTGTTCATGGAACACGAAGTCTGATGGCGAGAATTCTTGTAAAGATTTCAAGCCATCTTTTGAGACAAATGGAGGATGCTGCGTGTTTAACAAACTACTCGATTCTGCTATGCATAAAGGGTCTGTGATCACGTGATGACGAAACTTAGTTTGATCAACACAAATAATACAAAGCAAATTGTGTTCTACTCACAGAAAGCAGTCGTTTAAGTCCATGTGGTCAAATGATGAAGGACACGAGAAGTCAAAGTGGAAGAATTGGACTCTCCACAATCACCTGCGACACTTGAATGACACAAATACTGGAGAGGTTCTTGCTGGGCCTTTGAGACCAGCTGATGGAGGTTGGCCGTGGGGACTCTCGTTTCTCGTAATAATGGATGAAGAGGACTCCGAATGTCCTCAATTCGATAGCTCAGGGACTCGCGTATGCATTGTTTCCCATTTATTGCTTTATTTATTACGTTTTTATTGCTACATTTAATAACAAACTTTAATTCTCTTGTAGATTACAATATCAGGGCCAGCAGTGGATGTAGATGTCGAAAGGAAAAATGTCTTTATTCCTCCAAATCCTGAAGTATTCACTCGAACCTATCCGGAAGTAACCGTAGCTGATGACGACCTTATAACCGTACCATATAAATGAAGCTTATCAATGGATGACTGGCTCTAGTTGACTCGCAGAAGTTATTTATTAAGTTTCATCATTAATGCAGAAATAAATAGGCTACTACATGGACCAAGAAAGAAACCTGACACATTACAAGATGTATACACAGGAGAATTGTCACCGCGAATGTATCGCAGAGTTATCGACACTACCGATCAGGAATCAGGCGGAAGAACCAATGACGAGACTTCTCTGACAGATACTGGACACAAGTTTCCTCGATCGACCAACTTCGACGTTTTCCTTCTTGACTCTTCAAACATTGTTCTTCCTATGGAACTCCACTCCACTGAGACCTGAAGCAAACGACCCATAGGAAAATTTAATTCTATTAACTGCAGACTAGATAGACTAGAATTGTTAACTAATCAGTAGTTATCTCACAGATCGCACCCTTATTCGTCATTCAGGCGTATAGTGCATATATTCTGTAATAGGATCCGTGATTTAAGGAAAAACTTGTGCTTGATTTTGTAATCGCCTGTAGATAATATCCATTATGCGTTCCTTGAGTTTATATCTTTCGTTTACTCATATCAAAGCTTTAGATGTCGAAACCTTATTCAAAATATCACGGTGTAGAGATTTTTACTGTTTGCCAGATGCAAGAAACTATATATACAGCTAGTCATTTTGATCTCAAACTTGAGAAAATAGTAAACTTGTATTTCATCAATCTCGCATCAGAATTAGGAATTTCACAAGAGCCAAGTGTTTCAAGATTTACGCTTTGAAAGTGCACTTAAAAAACTTCATGCCAAGCAGTCTAAATAGCCCAGACAATTTGTGAAATAACAAGGATCCTTATGTTTCAAATGACTTCGATTTAATTCAGAAGTCAATATTTGACGTACTGTATCAAGCTGGGACAAAAATTTTGGTGTGCACTAGGATTAAAGCACTTTAACAACGAATGGAATAGTCTGAAAACTATTTCTAAACGGCTGAATAGAAACGGACATCCCAATCCAAATAATACTTCTAACTGACATCACGAAAGTGGAAATTCACGAATACAACTATTCTAACTTTAGAAGAGATGCAAATTAGATCTCCAATATAAATTCGTTCAATTATAACGTAAGCCGATAAGAAGCAAAGAACCAAAAATACGGACAAATCTCGCACTGTTGACCCCACAAGTAACCAAGTGGCCATATTGGGTCAAGAATTTTCCATAAATCTAAATTGAATTCATTGATGAAACTGTTCTTAATGTTTAATTGAAAGCTAAAAACCTTACGGATCACACCATATTGACCCCCACCGGTCACCTGGTTAAACGATTAGGCCCAGAATATGAACCAGCCTTAGTTTTAGGGTTTAAAGTCAGTGTGCAAAGTTTCAGGTCTCTATATCTCTCTGTTCAAAAGATATCGTGGGTACGGACGTGACAGACGGATTACAAACAAATCCTATAAGCCCAAATTGACTGGGCTAATGAACTGGGCTTAATAATATAAAAATAGCTACTTGGTAGAAGAAGTTAATTAAAAATTACACATTCAATATGAAAGAGGTTGCTACAGCGCAAGAAATACAATGAATTTACATGTTTTAGAAGGCAGAGAGTTAAATAAAATAAAACGTAACTTTTAAGCAAAATGCAGTAGAATTATTCGAAATTAGGATAAGCTTAGTGATATAATCGCATCGTCTATACAGGAGTGATAAAAGCAAACCAAATCACCTATAAGGGAGCAGCTATCGTCGAACTGAAGTTAAAGAAGATGCTCAGTGCTTTTCTCCTTAAATAATAATAGGCCTAGGTCAAACCAATCAACACATATCTAGAAAATTCATAAGCGCATACCCCCAAATGAGGCAGCAGATAAGCAAGGAACCGAATATTCTAGGGAATATTTACAAATCATGTCCCTAAAAGATTGACCAAAGTAATAATAAAGAAAATTTGGAACACAATTATTACGGAAAGCATAAGCAATCTTAAAAATCTCGAATGTATTAAAGTGATTTCAATTAGATTTAGACCACTTACTTGAAATCGAATGTAAAAATAAACGGTATAGATCCATATATTATGGTGTTAGTGACAAATTGTGCACATTGTTTTTAAATGAAAGGATTGTAGGAATAGAGAGTATGTTTGTTTATTTAGCAATCTGATGTTTATCGTAAATGGCAACAAATAATTAGTTATGCATGGTCATTTTGCATTGGAGACATTGAGGAAACTTTTCCAAGAATATCAGTGTCTGTAATATTTATTTAGTGAATTTAGCCAAGCAGCAGTACGAGATAACGACTTACGCTGTTTCTAACAATTCAACACTTGCTTTTCAAGTTGCTTTTTGGGGCTTATATTGCCAATCGATCAGTCAAAAGTAATTAATCATATCTGGGTTTTCAACTTCACACCTAAATCTTTTAATGAGCTGCTAAACGTTGAACTGCACAGAGCTTAGCCAGCAGTCATGCTTATTGTTTTGTTGTTCACATTTTAACTTGTGTTATTTGCATACATGTACACCGGAAAGTCAACAAGTGAATCTCATCAGTTTCATAATACTAAAGTACATTTTTTTAAAGTGTTGTTTTTTAACGTCTCAAATAGTATTAATCGCATACACAATTATTTTCATTACCAGGAGACGGGTCTTACGACCAATAACCTACTGAAGACTATCATTCTAAACATGTATAGTCTAATTAAGCGATAGTCAAATCGCCAGCAGGGACCTTCCCCGTACTGCCTCATATAGAGGTATTCACCGAGCCAGGAAGGGCTTAGCTAAGTTTCCCTGGCTGAGGGTTCGAACTGCAGACTCTTGGGCTCAAGTCTGCACTCTTAGCCACTCAACCGTCAGGGCTTAGCTTTGTTAATAATATAATGCCATACGGTTTCAGAAGCATTCAACAATTCCATTCTAAGAGCTAAACATTGAACTCCAAAAGATTTTAGGTCAAATATTGGTCCATAGAGCTTTTTGATTAAAAATTACAGAACATTCAAGTGCGTGAGATTTTATATTGAGTGATGAAAATTATAACTCTTGTCACGCAATATTCCAATGCGTACATTGCATTCATAAATCAGATATACTAAATAGCTAGCATATTCAAGAATTGCTTGATGTGACCTTCATTCACAATTCAATAATCTGTTTCTGAAACTGCGAGCAAGTTTTTTGGATATTCGTTAACAAATTTTGATGCGATTGGAAATACTGCATCGTCTTTTCTATAAGTTCAGTCCTTTGTTCAACCTGAATTACTCGATCAAAACGAGACATCTTGTTTTAAACTCAACGGTGCTACTCCTAAGACCTTCTGAAGTATTAATTTCAACAAGACATGCCACCAGTAAAAAGTAACTTAGAAAGAGATGCAAGATAATATATGCTTGCAATATTTCGTATAAAACAGTCCAGTCTGCATTGTGAAGTATGCTAGGAAAGTGCATCTGAAAACAGGCAGATAGGGAACAGCCGGACTCTTAACGAATTGCTGGGTGCATCAAATTCGGACAGCGCATTTATTCTCCATACATTGAAGCGGTTTACAAGTACTAACAATCTCTTATTCTAACCAGATGCTTACCACTGGAAAATGTAAACCCCTTCAAAATTGAAAGTGTAAGTGGATTCAAAATGAAGGGCAGATTTCTAAACGTTGCTGCAGAGTGACTTTGATGAAGATGAGATCTGCACGAACGCTTTTGGAAACTAAGTTATTAATCTACCGACAAAAGTTCGACAAAGCAATTTTGGGATATTGGATTGAATCCGTCAGCTTCAACAAACTTGCGAAAGAAAAAGTTTCCGGGATTGCAAGAAGTTTATCTACGTCCTGAAAAGCCAATTAACACACACTGGATTTTGTTATCTTAAACAAAACGCCAAATACTCTCTTGTCTGTTTCTTGATCCGTAAAACATGAAAAGGAGATTTTTGCAAAAATATCGCTCGTAAATACTAACGATGAAATGTTGGTCATTATTTATTTATTATTCAATCTGTCTCCGGAAACCTGGGACCGCAGTTTCATAATTCCTGACGATGCGCTGCCCTTTATATATGGAGGTGCTGCTACTGCTGCTCTAGATTAAACTGCATTGGCATCCTGCAAACGTGTGCGAATGTTTTGTTATATATCATCAGTTCTCTTGATTTTGATTAATGTATTTGTTGTTTGATACATAATTAATGTTGTTTCGAGTCATTTGCAAATAAAGTTAACAAAGGAGGATTTTCTCTTACCCCTTCTTAATTTTAACCTATACAAATGCAGATTTACTCAGAGTTTATCCAATCGTTTTACGTTTAATCATTTTTATTTACATGCTGGCAGCTTAATTTTATACTCAACACATTGCATTACAATTGTAAGTGGTGTATTCTCAAACATTTAAACATGAATTATTTTTAGTACTAAGTTTAGTCCAAAGTAGAGATGAGTGGGGCCAGCAAATTTCGAAGCCCACCCGCCCGCATCCACGAATTCTGGAAACAAAAAAAGCCCATGCCGACCGGCCCGCATCGACCCGCGGATTTAACATTCTCCATTCACCCCGTATAAATATCCGTCCTGATCTTGGCGTTATATGAATTGCGCACATTTTGGCTTCAATTTCATGTTTTAAAACGTTGCTATGCAGAACAATTCCTCACGTGAGAAGAAAATTAGGTAAGAAAACATAAAGAAAGTGCGGAAAATGCGTAGTTAACCTTTGCAAAATTTGAAATCTGAGGTTAAAAGCTCATGAAAAAAAACCCGCCCGCAACTGTGACGTTCCTCTCCACATAAACGTCTATTCTACTAATATCTGATATAATAATTTAATAACAATGCAATTCGTAATAAATTACATTTTATCAGCGAAACCATTAAAATACGACTAATTGTCAATTGCAAGAACAAAACATACTCGTGCCCCTGAGCTGTTGAATTGAGGGTATTCCGAGGCTGCATCGTCCATTGTTACAACAAATGACAATCCCCAGGGTAAACCTCCTTTTTATTGCTGTAGTGGCCCATTCTGGAAGATACCGTTTCTTGGTCTCTGATAAATATTTTGAAGGTGGTGACCTAGAGACCAGTTCTTCCAGCTTTGTCCAAAAGCCTGTCTCTCAAACTCATCTCTTGACTACACAGATTTCATCAAAGGTAGACTGACAACCGAAGCAAAAAACTTTGTAAGTTTTCAAAACTGATATTTATATTGAATTTACCACTTATACAAATCTGAGTCAGCCATTCTGTCGAAAGTGCACCCTCCACCTGTTGTCTCGTATGTAGAAACAAATTACGAGCACGAAGCGCTGGGTTTCATGTTCCAAGAGCAACAACTGATCATTTCCGAGCAATTTGGAGAGGCCTGAGAAATATGCGTAACATTTATGATCGTATGATTCACTGAGAAAATCAACTTTGAACTCAATTCAACTTGAGTTAAAATTGAAATTTTTAAATTTGAATATTTGATTAAAGTTTAAAACTCAAAGAAAACCAACCTTCTTCATGAATGGAAAATATTTTTAGCAATCTCTTCGTCGTAAGGTGTATCTCTAAATTTTACTGGTTTTAAATGCCCTTCAAAATTTACATCATCCAAATCAGTTTCCTAATCCAATCCATGGCGAGAGCTTAAACTGGTTTTTGGTTGACAATTGTGCTTCATGAAGTAAAGCACTTTAGCAAGGCGTGTTTCTATTCAATTATTCTAACAAAAAAGGACAAACAGTAAAGATATTAACGTTGCTTTTAAATTTATCGTTGTAGATACGAACAAGTATTGAAAATCCTGAATTTTCGAAGAAATGACAGCAGTTTACCGATTTCTGACAATGTGTTTGGTCGCTAATTATTGGTTGGAACCTACAGGCTGTGCTGCAGAATGTTCGTGTCCTGAAACTTTGATGTGGCCTAACTATCGATTCACAGGAAGCAACACTCAACAATACTGTGGAAAGGAACTGAACTTCAAAAACGAAAACTCAAGCTGTGACCCTGAACGCTTTTACAGTTGCAAAATGAATGAAAGTGAAGCTCTTTCTTTGTGGGACTGTCCATCTGAAGCTGATCATCGGACTCCCTGTTGCAAAACTCATTATGAAAAGACGTGCATCCTAAAGGGGACGAAAAATGTCAATATTTTTTGCTTGAGAACTCGCTCATGTGGAAGCAAATATACGTCGGATAATTATATGATGAAATTGTACGGTGAACATTTGTATGAAACTAAAGACTGTGGAGCAATCAAGGACGTCTTTACGTTTGAATAGACTGATAGGATGCGTAGAACAAGACGGAGATTAAACTTAGATTTTATTTACCTGTAATGAATCCCTCGGTTGGGTTTGACAGCCAGTTTAATTTCATTAATACAAGCAATTATATTGCTGCTCTTTCCCTTTACCCGCTCAAAGTAAGACACGTTAGTTTCTGGATTCGAGCTATCGCTTCCTGCGTATGAATCATTGGTTAAATATTACAGCCATTCTTCATGCACCTCATATAGAAGAATCGGGTTGCTTAGTTTTGATTCACATCGTGAGTAATGTTTACGATACTTGAGGTGTTTTAGCTAAGCTTGCAGATGAGAGTGGAATGGGGTGTTCCTGACAAAACGCCGACAGTCGACATATTTGGTCGAATATTAAAATGTTGAAATTGAAGATGAGTGAGGTGGTTTTCTTCCACACATGTTAAACTCCCATTGCGCGGATTCTCCTCACTCGCACACAACACACACCACACAACTTGTTCTTCCTCCCGTTGAACCACTCCCACTTCACCGCGCGTGTACCGTCGACATGAAGCAACTCCTCCTTCTCCTGCGTCGCCACTAAAAACGAAGGTCAGTCCCTATTCCCTCTTTGTCCCCATTCACGAGGTCACTGAACTCATTTGACCCTCAAAGAAGCCGGGAATCTGACCTCCGATGTTCTCGAGCGACTCCACAACGCTAAACAGGCGTTTCTGAGTGTGAAGAAGTTTGTGGATCGCGTGGAATCGGAGGTTGTCGGAAGTATTCGGCGCGCGAAGAAGCAACGCGAGGCTGGCGTGGGTGACGTCACTAAAAGTGTAAGTGACCTTTACTCTGTCGGTGACCTTCCTTCCTGTCACCCGGGTTTGACTCGTCGCCTTGTTAGTTTCAGATTCCGGGTGATTCGGGAGTTGAGCTGGCAGAGCTGTGGGAGGGGGTGGAGGAGTTCGACGACCCCACGCTGCCCCAGGGGATGAAGCTGAGGAGTTCACGAGGAACATCTTTCGACAAACAGGCGTCGCGGTGCCCAATGCGCTGAAGTCTGCGTTGGACAAGGATGAACTGTAGACAGTGAGGGTGAATGTAGGCGAAGAAGACGGCGAGGTAGACCCCCACGAGCCCCGCGTTGCTCCCCACCCACAGCGTCGCCTTCCCCAGCCCCCACCGCGACTTCCCCCCGGGCACCGAGATCCCCTCGTTCAGCGGGACGACCCTCCGCCCTTTGACCCCCCGCGACTTGTCCTCCAGCCGCTGCACAACCCACCCGCCACCCACAAACACGTACGGAATCACAAAGAGCACGCCGCCAAGCAGAATCACCAGCTTGCACACGCTCCCAGAGTAAACCAGCGGCAGCAGGGAGCCAACTGAAGGTCACAAAGGTCACAGGTCATTTAGAGAAGGTCACGTGTCGAAATTCGAGACTTGAGGCGAAACTTACAGGTGAGGAGGTGGAAACTCTCCACCACCACTATCCTGCAGGGGTCAGAGGTCAACAGTGAGATTACAGGGGTCAGGGAAGGTCAGGGGGAAGGTGGAAGGTCAGTGAACTCACAGGAACTGCATTCGAGGGACAAAGTTGCATTGGAACTCGTTGCAGTTGAAGTGGACGCGGAAGACTTGGCGGGGATTCGGACATTCGGCGGTGATCGTTCCGCTGGACGCGTCCCCGCAGGAATGCGTGAAGAAGACGTTCGGGTGCTGCGGAGTTAAGGATTCGGGTATTTTGGGTTAAGTGACCTTCAACAGAAATCGTAGGAAGTTTAGTGTTGAGTGACTCACCCGTTCTGCCGTCATGGCTCGGTATCTGCAGGACGAATTGCAAGACTTCAATAATAGTGATGACGATGTGAGTGTGTGAGGACCCACGCAGCTTCTCCTGAAATCAAAACGTCGACAATCGACAAGTCCGTCGAATAAATTAATAAACCCATCCTTTGGCCTCCCTGCAGGTCACCAGAGTGTGAAGAGTCATAGAAAAAATCCCCGCGAAATTCAAAATCCCCATTCTCCCGGGTTACCTGCACAACAACAACAACAAACAACAACAAAGCCGGCATTCTCCTTCACCTCCGCAGCTTTTGTTTACACTTTCAAAATTCCGAGTTCCCACCCGGAAATTACAGTCCCCACCCCCAGCGACCTTTCACCGGACCCCAGCTACTCCTCCCCCCCTCCTGCGTAAGGAGGCCCGCCACGTAAGTCCCATTCAGTCGAAAATGTCGACAATGTCGCCATTCCAAGTGTAAAAGTGAGAAACCACCTGACGCCTCCTTTCTCCTCGTCCCCCACAGGCCCCCTGAGGATGATGGGCACAAACGAATCAAAAAACGGAGGAGGCCCCCCCAACACTTCCGAATGGCTTGAAAAGGCCCGCGGGGAGTTTGAAGAACGCTGGCGAACTTCGGCTCCGTCGACAGCAGCGGGACTCGATGATTTCGACAGAATCCGAACTCTGGGGACGGGATCCTTCGGACGAGTTGTCCTTGTGCAGGCGAAAGGCAACAAGGAATTCTTGGCGATGAAGATCCTCGACAAGCAGAAGATCGTCAAGTTGAAACAGGTGACCTTAAAATCTTCTTGTGACCTTTCTGTGACCTTTCCTTGACCTTGTGACCTGCCCTCCAGGTGGAACACACTCTCACCGAAAAACGGATCCTGAATTCCCTCCGATTTCCCTTCATGGTTCGTCTCCGCTTCGTCTTCAAGGACACGACGAATCTCTACATGCTCATGGAATTCGTCGGTGGTGGCGAAATGTTCGCCCATCTCCGTCGACTCGGTCGATTTTC
>JAQGAC010001072.1:0-16061 GCA_034696585.1 Isotomurus maculatus | reverse complement strand
TCTGTAATTTGCACTGTACAGAAAAAATATTTCAAAGTTTAAATAGTTAAATTGACGGTCAATTTAACTATTTAAAATTTGAAATATTTTATGACTCTGATGTAGGTCAATTATGGGCCACTTTCAGAGTCACCTGCAACCTGCACCTGCAACCAAACTGTTCTAGCTGCACCTGCAACCAAACTGCCACTTCTTTCTTGAGTTACCTACACTTAATCGACTCATAGAATACTAAATATTTCATGGAGTTGGCAAAAAACGGATTGATACAGAAGAGCTAAGGCAACCTTACCGTTATCAGATTGTTTATGTTTTCTGGTGAAAAACGGATTAGACCAAAGCAAAACCCCAGCTAGCCTCCCTAGAATATAGAAAACTTTAAAACTTTTAGGTTATAAAACTTTTTTAGATAAGAATTAGCTAATTTACTGTATATACAAATGGGATAGCGAATTGAGAATCATTGATAAGTTCTTTCTAAGGATAAATTGCTTTTGTATTAACTGGTTTAGGAAAATGTGCAAATCTGCCGGAAACCGGAAATCCCCAAAAAGCCGGAAAATTGTCCCTCTTAACAAAAGGAATATATGCAGTGGGAGAAGATAAATAAAATTTGTGGGATAGCCAGATGAATTCACATGAGGTGATGCCGCAGCAGAGGGACAGGAAAATTCTATCGAAGCTAGTAACGGCCTATAATTACGCCGGAGTTTGAAGGGATTCTCCTGACTTTCAGAAACAACGCGCGATTACATCAAACACCGTATTTTAAGATGGATCCTCCACATGCACAATTGGTAAGCTAATTGTTCACACCGAATACTCGGGGTTGTAATAAAAAAATGCCAACATTTGACGAACACGCAGCTCCGGAGCTATTTCACACTTTACACTTAACTCCGTGATTCCGATTGCTTAACCCTTTGATGTGCAGGTTACGAGGAAAGATCAGTAGTTGTTGCTCGGGAGATTATCACAATTACCATAGTGCACGGCATGGGAGTATGAATAGTGAATACGTAACCATGGCTTTGGGTGTGTTATAAAAAACTAAAAGTTATAAAATCCCCTCCCTACGGGATATAAAATCGAACAAAAAATTATTTTACAAATGTGCAAAACCATTGAATTAGCTTAAGCTATACGATAGAAAATATATAAAAAATATTTTGAACTAGAAGATTTTGTTTTTATTCTGAAATAAATAAAACTAAAGGTTTGGCCTGCAATCCGAACCAAAATCACATATTTACGCAATATTAAAAAACCTTATTTAGAAAATATTTGATTACTTTAATAGAAAGTCCATAAAGGGCACCTATTCATTTATCTGACCGTATATGAAGTGCTAGTTAACGGTTACAGGAATCATTTTAAATCAAACAGAGTCACAGTAAGATTGATCAAAATATCAATTTTTTCTTCTATCTTCACCAATGATACTGCTTGTATGTCGGCCTGTGTTTAAATTACGAATTTTAACATTGGCCTGGATAATCAATCCAACATTAGCAGAGATACAAGATTCTGAAAATCAGGTTTTAATTGAAATTTACAAAGTTTTCCCATCGAAAAATTTGAAATCGCGAAATCTGAATTCCACTGAACTTTCAAAATTTCGAAAAATACCTTGAAAATCACATTTAATTTCAAAACTTTTAAAAATATCTCGAAAACAACATTTCATTTCAAATTTTTGAAAAATGAAGGATCACTTATGTTCGGGATGTAAAGGAAGATTTTTGGTTCTTTACTGTTATCTAATCTACATGGCCTTACTGTAAACTAAATATTTGCCTAAGTGCACCTATTGTCTTCCCCTAAAGTTCACCTATTGTTTAGCTTAATCCCTAGTACCGTTATATTTCTGTCTCTCGTCCCTTGTCTATGCAAAGTTTCTTTTTACCCACTTCATCAACTACTCTTGTGTCTCTTTCCAGCGGTCCAACATTCAACATCTCTCTTTTTGTTGTGTCTTATTTTACTCAGAATAAATTGTGTCCCTTTTATTGACCTTATGACCACAACCTGAACGCGCAACATATTTAGTTACCACCTCACACACACACCTAACATCGCAACCCCACATTTGGTCCAATACGAACCGGATCCTCCAGTTAGGATTCGAATTAATCGCGAAGAAGTTAACGTGTGTGTTTTTGTTGTGTGCTTTTAGGCTCTCGTGTGTCATCGCGCTGTCCGTCGAGGGAAGGTCGCCGGAATCAGCTCGCTCGTTAGCAGAGAGTGTGAATTGACGTCTCGACAGCTCAAGAGGCGATGGCACCCGCAGCAGCAGTTCTTTCCAAGTTGGAGCAGAACCGACAAGCACTTAAGGACACGTTGACTCACCTGGAAGCGCAGTTGGCAGACGACGCTACTACTCCGATGGACCAAGCGGCCGCATCATTTCTCTACGGGATGGTCAAGTCCTCCCACACCGACAACCTTGCCATCCACAAGGCTATCCTGGAAACCAACCCCGCTAATCTCGCTGACCAGCAGCTGGAGTACGGCGCTCTCTTCACGCGAATCACTCGCTTGATGGCTGGATTCGCTGGGATAAACAGCCGGTTTATCCCTGCAGCAGCCCCACCACCACCACATGGAGCAGCACCTCATGAGATCCGATTGCCAAAGCTGGAGCTCCCAACCTTCGATGGAAACCTCCAGCAGTGGGTATCTTTTCATGATCTTTTTACCACAGCGATTCATTCGAAGACAAAGCTTTCGAAGTGCGAGAAATTGACTTACTTGAAGTCTCTTCTCCGTGGGGATGCAGCTCGTCTCATCCAAACTCTCACCGTAAGTGATGCCAACTACGACATCGCCTGGAAGAAACTCGTCGATAGGTACCAGAACGAGAGGGAATTGGTGTTCACCGTCTTCAAACGGTTTCTCTCTCAGCCTATTCAACAACAGCCGACGTCGACTGGAGTCCGAGAACTCCTCGACGTAAGTATTGAATGTGTGAGGTCTTTGGAAGTGTTTTCGATCATCTTAGATAAAGGACTCGATGCTTTCCTGATGTACTTACTGTTCAGTAAGTTGGACGAAGCTACCAAGCAGCTGTGGGAACAACAACTCACAGACACTAAGTTGCCGTCCTTCCAATCCCTCGTTGATTTCCTGGAGCAGCGTGCCAGAGCCCTTGCAGCATCCGGAAGTTCGAAGCCCTCTACCAGTGGAGGCAGACTGTCTCAGCCTGGAGACAAAACTAGAGTGGTAACACGAGCGAGTGTCCACCACACACAAACCAATTGTCAGGTGTGTTGTCAACCTTTCCATTTAATGTTTAAATGTCCTTCGTTTGGTGCACTGTCAGTTCCAGCAAGGTACGAGGCAGCAACGAAGGCCCGTGTTTGTTTCAATTCCCTCAGCACAGGACACTCAAGTGGAAACTGCAGTAGCCCCAGAAGGTGCAAGACATGCAACGCGAAGCATCACACTCTTCTGTGCTCACCGCAGCAACAACAGCAATCAACTCAGCCGTGTCCACAACCACCAGCAGTTGTTAATCATTCCCAGCCCGTGGGAATGAATCAAACAATACTCGCCACAGCTCTTGTGAAGGTCGTCGATGGAGACGGACAAGAACAGCTGTGCAGAGCGATGTTGGATGGAGGATCTACCAACTCCTTCATCACCAGTTCATGTGTGCAGCGCCTCCGCCTGCAACAAACCAGAAGTGAAGTGTCCGTTGTTGGCCTCTCCTCCACCCCCATTGGCAGCGCTAGAGGAGCAACTACACTAACCTTCAGCCCCCACTTCAGTGCTTCATCATCATTCTCTGTGGATGCCTTAGTTCTTCCCCGCATCACGGGAAAACTTCCACACTACTCCTGTGACACTTCTGCTTACGGTCATTTGGAACGTTTGCGCCTAGCAGACCCTCAGTTCAACGTGTCATCCCCTGTAGACCTGCTACTTGGATCCGACATATTCTGGAACCTCCTTCTTGATGGAAAGATCGACGGGCCTCCAGGTACACCCATTGGAATTAACTCCCACCTCGGCTGGTTAATTGCAGGTCAAACTAGCAGCAGCACAACGAGTGCTCACGCTTTCCATGTTGACGCTGCTCTGGATTCTCAACTCGAGAAGTTCTGGGAACTGGAGGAGATGCCATCGCCACCAGTGACACTCACTCCCTATGAACAAGCAGCTGAGGATCATTTCATGGCTACACATCGTCGTGACTCAACCGGACGTTACCATGTGGAACTTCCCAAGAAGCTTGAAGTATTCAACCTTGGTGAGTCTAAAGCCATGGCCCTCCGTCGTTTGAAGAGTTTGGAAACCCGTCTCCATGGAAATGCCTCGGAGTACAGAGCCGATTATTCCAACTTTATGGAGGAGTACCTGCGGCTTGGCCATATGGAGGAAGTGCCTCAAGAGGAAATTCTCGCACCGAAGCGACCTGTGAACTACTTGCCGCATCATTTCGTCCTGAAGGAGGACAGTACGACGACCAAGTTTCGTGTTGTTTTCGATGCATCGGCGAAAACAACGAGTGGGAAGTCCCTTAATGATTATTTATTAGTTGGTCCTGTCACTCAGGACAATCTTACTGACATTTTTACTCGTTTTAGATGTCATCAAATAGCATTCACAGCAGATATTGCCAAGATGTATCGGCAAATCCGTGTGACACCTGAGGATGCAGATCTCCAGCGAATCTTGTGGAGAGAAGATCCATCAAAGCCTATCAAGGAGTACCGACTCCTCACCGTGACCTACGGCACTGCATGTGCCCCATTTATTGCCACTCGAGTGCTAAAACATTTAGCTGAAACGTACAAGGACGAATTGCCACTCGCCTATGAAGCTGCACTGAACGACTTCTATGTCGACGACATTCCAAGTGGAACAGACACCGTGGACAAAGCAGTAGCAGTCACTTCCGAACTCATCGAATTATGCAGACGTGGAAAACTGGATCTCCGTAAGTGGGTATCCAATTCGCCCGAACTCCTCCAGTCCATTCCCGAAGATCTCCTAGAGAAGATTCACCGAAAGCCGGAAGACGATTCAGCTTCACTCTTCTCCACTCTCGACCAATCCGTGAAGTGCCTAGGGATTCGTTGGAACACCGCAGGTGATTGTTTCGAGTTTCGAGTGTCTTCTAAGATAACAACTGTCCCACCTGAACAAGTGGACAGCAAGCGGCCAGTTGCTTCAGACGCTGCGAAGCTATTCGACCCATTAGGATGGATTGCACCTGTCGTCATCAATGCCAAAATCCTTCTGCAGTCACTCTGGAAAACTGAAGCACCTTGGGATTCATCAATTTCTCCAACTGCACAACAGCTGTGGAACCTCTTCAAGTCTAATCTGGAGCACCTCTCTAGTCTCCAGGTACCTCGATGCATTAAAAGGCCTAACTTTGTACAAATTGATCTCGCAGGCTTCTCAGACGCTTCGGAAAAGGCGTACGCTGCCGTGGTGTACTTGTGCGTGTACTACAACGAGGCACCCCCACTCATCTCCATCGTCATGGCGAAGACTCGCGTAGCCCCTGCTAAGCAGATTTCCCTCCCTCGTCTTGAACTCTGTGGAGCTCTTCTTCTGGCTCAGCTGTTGAGTCACATCAAAAGTGTATTACGTGTGGACGTAACACGGGTGCGGGCGTGGACTGACTCCACCATCGTCTTAGCGTGGATCAACACCCCCTCCCATCGACTCAAGACCTTCGTTGGAAACCGTGTGACCAAAATCCAGTCTCTCGTCCCTCCAGCCAGTTGGAAACACGTCCCTGGAACAGACAACCCAGCGGATTGTGCATCAAGAGGAATCAGTCCTCAAGAACTTGTTAGTCATCCCCTTTGGTGGCGAGGACCTTCGTTTCTTATGGAACCTCCAACTGAAGACCCAAAAGAAGACATCAACCTCTACGAAGAGGATAAAGCCTACCTACAGAAGGAAGCTAGACAAGAAGCAATCGTACTTGCTGCAGTCACATGTGACCCTTCGTCTCCACCACTCATGCAAATCCTCATGCAGAAGTTCTCGTCACTAAGGACGCTCGTTCGTGTCATCGCATGGACAAGGAGATTCCTCAAAAGAAAGTTCTACCCGACGTCACCACAACAAATCGGGTCCTTAACGAAGACTGAGTTGGACAGTGCACTCATCGTCATCCTCAAGTTTGTCCAGCAGTTCTCCTTCCCTGACGAGTTGAATTCCATCAACAATGAAAAACCCCTTTCATCAAAATCCAAAGTGTTGACCCTCAGCCCTTTTCTTGACAAGGACGGTGTGCTTCGTGTTGGAGTACGACTTCGACACTCCAGTTTACCCTACAACAGGAAGCATCCGATTCTCCTTCCTCGTCACTCAGTGTTTACGGACCTCCTCATCAGTAGTAAACACACAGAATTACTCCATGCAGGTCCTAATTTACTCCAAACAGTTTTGCAGGAATCTTATTGGATCGTTCGAGCCAAAGACGCAATAAGGTTCCACATTAGGAAATGTGTCGTGTGTCGTCGACAAGCAGCCATTACATTTCAGCCAAGGATGGCCGACCTCCCCTCATCTCGTGTCACCGCAGGTCGACCATTTCTCACTTGTGGAGTGGACTACGCTGGGCCATTCAGCATCAAATCTGACGCCCCCAGAAGTAAATATCGGAGTAAGGCCTATCTCTGCATTTTTGTATGCATGACGACTCGCGCAGTTCACCTTGAACTCGCCACATCGCTATCTACAGACGCTTTCTTCGCTGCACTCAAGAGGTTCGTCGCCAGAAGGAATAAACCAGCAACAATGTTCAGCGATTGCGGCACCAATTTTGTCGGTGCAGCTCGTGAGCTGAAGGAACTGCTTTCCCTGACGCAGTCTTCCAAATTCAACTACGATATGGTTGACCACACCTCCTCCCTCGGAATAGAGTGGAAATTTAATCCACCCAGTGCTCCTCATTTTGGTGGTCTGTGGGAAGCAGGCGTGAAATCAACTAAATTTCATCTAAAACGTGTTGTAGGTGCAGCTGAGTTGACCTATGAGGAGTTATCGACCCTTTTGACTCAAGTGGAGAGTTGCCTCAACTCTCGCCCATTGACTGCTTTGTCATCTTCACCTGATGACTTCTGTGCCCTCACTCCTGGACACTTCCTGACTGGAGCATCTCTCCAAGCTGTTCCAGAACCCAATGTGATGGATCTAAACACTGGACGACTAAATCGATGGCAGCTCCTGCAACAAATGCAACAGCAGTTCTGGCACCGATGGTCATCGGAGTACATCACGCGTCTCCAGCAGCGACCAAAATGGCTCAAGCAGAAGACTTCCATTGAACTTAACGACCTTGTCATCGTCAAGGACGAGCGCTTTCCTCCCCAGAAATGGAAACTTGGACGAGTCATCTCACTTCATCCAGGTCCTGACGGTGTTTGCAGAGTCGTCACCGTAAAAACAGCAGAAGGAGAAATGAAGCGCCCAATCGTGAAGCTTTGTCTTCTTCCCATCGACAAACCCACCACTCCGACCCCAAGTGATCCCCAGTGACTCAGTTTTATTTATTAAAGTGATACTTTAATGGTGGCCGGAATGTTCGGGATGTAAAGGAAGATTTTTGGTTCTTTACTGTTATCTAATCTACATGACCTTACTGTAAACTAAATATTTGCCTAAGTGCACCTATTGTCTTCCCTAAAGTTCACCTATTGTTTAGCTTAATCCCTAGTACCGTTATATTTCTGTCTCTCGTCCATTGTCTATGCAAAGTTTCTTTTTACCCACTTCATCAACTACTCTTGTGTCTCTTTCCAGCGGTCCAACATTCAACATCTCTCTTTTTGTTGTGTCTTATTTTACTCAGAATAAATTGTGTCCCTTTTATTGACCTTATGACCACAACCTGAACGCGCAACATATTTAGTTACCACCTCACACACACACCTAACATCGCAACCCCACAACTTACCTCCTGACGAGCATCTTTTTCGCACTTTTTTGTCATTCATGCTCTTTGGTGTCCCTAGTTTGTGTTGTTTGAAATGAGTTTTTTAAGGGGATGCACCAATGAATCTTGCAGCAGCATAATTCAAACTCCTACTACCTCAGAATGCTTTCTTGTATTCATGGTCATTTGAGTCACCAACATCTAAGGTAAAAATAAATATGCCTATCGGACCGACAGTTATCCCAAATATATTTTGCACAATATAGCGTAAATATCCAGATTCGAGTCTCTCTATCTCAAAATGTGCAATAAAGGAGCACAAAATATACAAGTAGATATTGCAAACCATAGAAGCTAAGATGTATATCAGCCATCATCATTAAAGTTAATATCGATGAATTACTTAAAGCTTACTTACCCAAGCAAAATCAAGATTTTACTGGTTTGTTACATTTATTGTTCGTTCCAGTTATGATTCATAGAAATTTCGGGTGAAACATGTGATGCTTTTATAATAATTAAACCAACTCAATGTCAGACATATCAAATCTTAGTGTAAGCTTCTCGCAGAAGCTTGGGTTAGCCTCGTTTTATTGCTAACAAGGATGGTGATACCTTTGCTTGTATTATGGAATGTTTATGTAGCCTTTATGAATTTAGGTTATTTATCTAGCTTTATTAGGCGCCTAATCCTGGGCTTATATTATCATTTGGCTAGTTGGCAGTCTGTTGACTGAATGTATTGTAAAAAGAATCGATTCGGATTTTCACCATAGCTTTTAACTAAATAATTAATACGGTCGGAGGCTTTTAGCTAAAAGCGATGACTTGCAATGGAAAATAGGAATAAAGAAAGTTATGCACTCCCGATTTAATAGTAAATGTTTGTGTTGGGTACGCTTTAGCAACTGGAAATGCAAAAGGGACAACCTATTCCCTGAATATGGCACAAGCAACGCTCAGATCCATCAAGGATATTCGACGGACTCCTCAACAAAACAGCTATCTCTTGGAGAAAAAGAAGAAGACATGAAGCACATAAAAAATTGCTAAAACCCTTTGGCTTCGGATTCAATCGCACCGAAAAACGACAACGGTAAGAAAACACGCATTTGCTATTAAAGTTGGGTAGGCGACGGGTTTTCCGAAAAGAGTCAAGTGGTATCCCGTGGACCGTAAATTAGCTAAGAAATTTACGAAAAATATACAATGGCACTCCGGATCAGAGGTTGCGGGAATTTTTTTTAGCAACATCCGTTGTTTTTTACTTTCTAACACGAACATGTCTAACTTTCAAGGCTTTCAGAAGTTTTAAAAATGACGTTGTTAATGAACGTTTATCTAAGCCTGTAAAATGATAATTCAATATTTTGACGAATTAAAAAATGTGTTCCTATTTATAAAACTTTAAACCGAAATCTGCTAGGCATATTTAATTTCAAAAAAATAAAATAGCTTTAATGAGCCATTAAATTCGAAACCTGAAAAAACATTTTAAACCGACTCTTTTAAATCCATTGGTTCTGGAAACAGAAAAGTCATTTACTTCCGTTTGGTCTTTTATTTGGTCACAAACAGGTTATAAGCTAAAGACACGTTGAAAAAATTAAACGAGTTTATTTGTGCGTAGGCATGGACGGAATTTGGCTAAAAGGTACACGACATTTGAGGCTTTCATTGTGCATTGGCTATAACAAGAAACTGGAGCGAAGAATTACACAGCTATTGACCCTGTAGGGCCCATTATCTCTTTCTAATGGTAACTGGAATCAATTTTATACTCTATGCTGCCAGACGAGTAGATTGTTACACACCACAACTCTACTGTCAGCTCAAACTAACTCTTGCGAAATTATTATATATTATTTTAATTTTTATTCGCAGTTAAGGAATTTTAGAATGAGTTGAAAATTTTTAATACAGATTACGTTAAATTCGATTTAATGCTTGAACTTTGACAAACCGGGACGCACACATGTATGTGGCCCCCGTTTGTAGTAATGTACTTTTGTTTGAGTTGTATTTGATTCATTCCAACATAACAGGAAATTTTTCTTCAATACAAACAGGGAACTTGACAGTTAAAAATAAAAAGCACTAACGGATCAAGAAGTTCCCACTCTGTAAAGGCCACAATTTTGGCATTTATTACATGCCCTCTGTATTTTTTATCTCATTGTTAATTCAATTTTTTTCCTGTATTGTCGTTCCTTCGTACAATTTCTTTTACGCAGATTCCTACAATACAATATTTAGGAGTGACTTTAATTAGTAATTCGTAAAGTTAAAATAATCAAATATTTTATCTTATTTCCAGGTGGATCATGTTAATAAAAAATCCATTATCCGCAGAAACAACATTTAAGACTTACGAATTAGATGAGGAATTTCGCCAGAAGATTCCAAGGATTCTATTCACACCTGCCTGCAACAAAATTGTCTCTTCTTTCTGTCGGTATCATAAATTTCTGCTGAGTATATTACACGTGATCGACTCATAGACAACAAAATACTTCATGGAGTTGGCAAAAAACATATTCTAAACAAAAGAGCTAAGGAAATCTTAAGGTTAGCTGGTTTTTTTTTCTGCTGAAAACAGACGAAACAATAGCTTAACTTCAACAAGCCCCCCCGAAAATATAGAACACGTTTAATCTTTTAGGTCATTAAACCGATTTTCGTAAGAATTGGTTGAGTACTCTGTTAATAAATGGGATTGCCAATTGAGAATCAAAGGTAGGTCCGACACAATATAAGCATGAAGATTGACACCATTATAATCTTGGGCATAGTCAGTTCCAATTGCCACGATTGTTTTTATTTGTCTCAATTTATCACTGGAATACCCCCTTCGTGCCTTATCATTATATTATTCCCGAACGAAGAACCTCCAGAGGACATCTATCACGGTGACTCCCATTCTCTCCTTTTCCGTAAAGTTAACCTAACAGGCTACCGCAAATTTCGTTACAATAAAACCCAAGAGATTGCTATTTTAAATTCTCAGCACCGAAACTCTCCCTGTATCTTCAACTTCTTCTATCTAAATTTACGAGCCACAGGCTTGGACAAATCAACACATCGCACCCGCACACGAATTTGGCACTGGAGAGAGTTGTACACATTGAAAAGTGGTGGTATGGATAGGGAGTTAAATCAGGATTATGCAATTATAGTCGTTAACACCGGAAAGACAAGCTTTCCTTTCGACGAAATTGAATATTTTAAGCGGAAATCTGCAGAGACCGAATATCATTTTGGAATTTTATTTTCAACCTCAAATCCTCCTTACTTTGTACTGTACAGTCTACAATTTCCTTATTGGTACTGCCTGTCTAATATGACCAAAAGCAAAAATTTGGGGGATTCTTTTTCCCAAGCGGCTTTTCCCACGAACCTTTTGGCGCCGAATGTGATAAAAGTGTTTCTAAACGAAATCAGGGAACGGATCACAGTAGAAAATTTCAGAGATGTCAACTCAGCCGTAATTATTTTTTTGAAAGGAGCCTTTCGTGCCAGCAATTCATCAGTATCAAAGGCAAAAAATCCTCATTTTTACAAGCTGTATCCTACAATTTATATTAATTGCGATATATCAAGAACAAAATGTTTCAGAATAGTACGTTTTCCCACGGTATCAGTCAAAATAATCACATGTCACGCAAGTCCTGTTCTGAGCTGTGCAATGTATATTTCCCCATTTGAAATTACCTTGTGGATTGTTATCATTTTAAACGGCTTGATTCTATGTGGGTTTATCAGCCTTTATTTACACTTTAGCAAAATTAAGGAAGGCAATTTTTCAATGCTGCTATTGTACTTCAGCACACTTACGGAAGAACCAATAGACTTACCCGATAAGCTTAGGAAAATCACTTGGCTTCGCTGCTTAATTACAGCTTGGATATTTGTGTCATTGGTAGCTACGTGCTCGTACTACAGTATGCTGATTAATGAGCTTAATTCACCGCTAAGAGGTGAAGCATTAAAAAATTCCACTCAAATTCTTTGCAATCCTGTCCGCAAGTACGAACGCTTTCATAACGATAATCAGTTGAAAATCCTAACAGGACAAGCTAATAGTTCGTTTACAATTTGGCTGAATAATTTAAGAAAAAGACAAAATGATAGTGATTTTAACTGCAAATTTGACCATTCACAACTTGAGATGTATCAAAGAAAAGATTGCTTTTCTCTTTTGTCACAGCCACGAGAAAAACCCAATTCATTGGGTAGAATAATAACAGACCCATTTGGATATAGTCTCTTTGTTGACATACTTGCGTACAATTTTAAATGGGCCGACAAAATATTGACAGCACCCTGGAATTACAATAAATATAACTTCATGAGTAGCCTTATAAGGCATTACCCGGTTGCTCCAAACGAAAACGTGAATTGGAGCAAAGATTTGTATGCAGAATTAGCCATAGAAAGCGAATTGATTCAATGCAAAAAAACTGTTTACCTAATGAAGTCCACTGAAAATGAGTTACAATATTTGAAGGATAATTATGGCACAAGGAGATTTTATCAGCTAAACGAGGATTTCTACTCAACATGGTCACTTTTTGTATTCGCAAATTTCATGAGCCTGCCTTTGTTTAAAAATATAAAACTGCTCGTAGAAAGTGGAATCTACGAAAAAATACATGCAGAGAATCAAACACTTCACTACTTGAAACGGCTGAAAAATTCTAGGAAATTGATTCAGTTGCACAAGTTTGAACGGGTCTCACCTTTGGCTTTATACGACTCTATTCAAACTGTTTTCATAGTGTACCTGATTATGGTAGCTATTTGCATTATAGCTGGATGTATTGAATTGTGCATTTTAGAAAGTGTACAATTACGCAAGTTGTATCACATATTATTAACTAATCACATTTTTTGTGAAGAAAAGGTGCTTAAGGTTAATTTCAAATTGTGTACACGTAAAAGGGGTATTTTTGCTAAATGACAAGGCTTCAATAATGTTAAAATGCTAATTAGACAAATTCAAGCAAGAACTTTTATTTTGATTAATAAGATTGCAAATGCAAAGTAATTTTATAATTAATAGAAGAACTTTTTGTTACTTCATAAATTACACTTACTGACTTTGACTGTAGAATTGAACTAATTTTATTGGTTTAAACATGATTGTTTCTTAATCACCTATGATATCGTATATCTTACGACTCTAACCACAATAATTAATCTATCGTAATCTGCAAGCTAGTGCATAAAAGGGACTTAAATAAAGATTAATGTTTTTTGATAAAAAGCCGAGTTGAATTAGGTTTTTATTTTTGTAGATGCATGCTTAAGTAACTTTCAGCACCTGAAGAAAAATTCAGTACCAATAAAAGGAACACAATTAAACTTTTAACTGAACCATCATGTTTAATCTTGATTGTGTTAAAACGCTCATTAATTACAGTGAGCCATTCTATGTCAACTGCAGTGGTCAGAGCAAAGTCATATTTTAAATCGCTGTAAAATAGTGGTTTTTGAAAATAGTTGTTTTCTCAACACATCCCACCTCGACCGATTTCAACTTCTCCAGCAGATCCAGCAGCATTTCTGGAGACGGTGGTCATCTGAATTCCTGACGAGATTGCAACAGCGACCGAAGTGGGCCTCCTCCCGAAGTGACCTCAAGGTTATCGACCTCCTCCTCATCAAAAATGAATTACTTCCACCCCAGCAGTGGAAGTTAGGACGGATTGTGGAAATCCACCCTGGTGCAGACTCCATCGCTCGAGTTGCTACAGTCAAGACATCGGATGGAGTGCTGAAGCGTCCCTTCGTGAAATTGTGTCTCCTCCCCATCATCAGTGATTAGTGTTGACAAAATTACATTACGTCAAAGTGGGCGGAATATTTGGTATGCCCAAGCTAAGTCTCGTCTGGTAGCTAAGTGTATTCACCTCCAGCGGGAAGTGAATGTATGTCTTATTGTTTACTCCAGTGACTAAGTGTATTTTTACTTCCCTCGTCTCTTCTATTGTTTACATTGACCAGTGTACCTTTTCCCCTCATCTTTTCATTGTTGTAATTGTTCGTTGCCCTACCTTATCTACCTGTGAGTCATTCTCTTGTTCTACCAAGTCTTGTCCGTCATCAATTTCTTTGTTCTAAACTACTATATAATTGTGCCCCACCGTTTTCCTCTTGTTCAATTCCTCGTTAACCTTCGCTGTGAGTACGTCATTTGTCCCTAACTTGTGTGTATTTCTGTCCGTTTGAAACTGTCTAAATTTACCTCAAGAATATAATCTGACTATCTTTTCTATTTGTCGCACCCTGTTCGATTTACTTGCATTCTCTCCATACCCAGCACAACAATTAATTCACGACGCTTCATTGATCAGGGCTGAAGCTGTTTTTGTGACAGGTTGCGCTGGCAAAGTAAGCTACTCTTTATCAAAGCACCCCTACAAATCACAAGACATAGAGGGAGGAGCCGTATATTTTTAGACCTTATCCATTACTTCCATCGAGACGGGGAGTTCTAATGAATTCTCCTTTAGAGCGACATGGTAATTGCATCCAAGCTCTTGAAATTTTTTAGAATATGACGGAAATTCAGGGATCCTCCTGGGTTTCAATGTTACTGCATTCAGTCCACATTTTGCAAAATGCGACTGAGTAACAACCGAAGCGTAAAAATGAAGTATTTTTTATTACACATGTAGTCATTATTACAGGTCTTGCTATACTGCGGGGCTCTGAAAGACCCCAAAGCTGCTAGATAGTAACCTTTTTGTATCTTATAATCAATCCTGCACTTTGGTGTTTACAGCAGCATAATTCGAATTCCAAAGACATCAGATTGTTTTCTTGTTCTGAAGGTTCAGTGTCTCACAAACTGCTTAGGGGAAAATAAATACGGAAAATCAGCTCAACTTAAATTTCAACAACATAGCGTATTTATCAAGATTCGAGCCAAAAATCTCAAATTGTGCGAAGAAGAAACTCAAAATAAATAGGCAGATATTGCAGACCATGGAAGTGAGCATGTATGTCAGCATTCAGATTAAAGTCGACGAATTTCATACAGCTGCGACACAAGGAAACGCAATATTTATTGATTTACAAAGCCTGCTTCTCGTTCCATTTATTATTCATTGAAATTTCGGGGAAAACCCGGGATGCTCTCATAATAATTAAACCAACTGTGGCATATCAAGACCTAGATTTGGCTTATCGCAGAGCTGTTAGTTACCCTGGCTTGATTATTAATTTGGATTGCGATGCAACTGAATGTTTTATAGAATGTGAATGTACCTATATTGGTGTTTTTGTGTCTTTTAGGTTATCTATCTAACTTCTTTAGAAGCGTATTTTTGGGCTTACATTTGTCAAATTTAGAAAAGTTTTTGAATATTATTATCAATACAATTAACACGCAATATTATTGTATTCAAACCATTAGATTTCTTTACATAAAATTACTCATCAACCAAGAAAGACGCAAAGAATTTATTAATTCTCCTTTGGCTCAAATACAGCTTGATTTCGTTACGTCAAAATAATGTAACGTCCTGGTAAGTTTGACCTACGAGGCCAGCGACGTGGAATGTCGGATGGCTTCTACGGTGAGGAATAAAAGGTGTGAAAGACAAAGTTCTTTTAATATTAAGGAAGAAACAAGTAAAAGGAACTTTACTAAATATAAATAGATGAATGGAACTACAATTTATATTTCCTAAACTCTACTTAATTAATGAGAAATAACCTAAAATGATTCCTCGAATTATATAGCTCCGGGAAGGGAATTAACATCCTTCCCGTTCGAGCGCATTAGACTGAATACCGAGGAACCAGCAAGACAAGCGTGGCGAGTCCTCGAGGTAAGGAGTGAGGTGAATAACCTCCTACTTCCTACTCTTCTAACTACTACATAATACTCCCTTCCATACAAACTTGACCTACATATTAATAACATTGGTAAGGTATGGGAAATGATGGCAGCCATCATTTCCCATACCTCACCATACAATTTGATACACTCTTAATTAATTAATTACTCCATAATTACGTATTAATTTATAAGTTTCTTTCGTCATCATCATTAACAATAATATTATTAATTTTAATAACCTAATTTGGAAAGGTGATGACTATCCTACGATAACCTGGAGGTCAAATTAAGTTCCGGGGCGAAGTGATT
>JAQGAC010001071.1:0-16067 GCA_034696585.1 Isotomurus maculatus | reverse complement strand
GATAGGGGGGACTGTGCGTCGCGTTTTGTGGGGAGGGGGGCTGGAGCGTGTGCGACAGTAGCTTACATATATCTACTGAGGTTTATGGACAACCCCTTAGGCACGACGTCTCATATAGATAATTAATTTCATTGCGTACGTGGATAATTCAATTGGTGAATTCTGAGTTTGAGCGATGACATGTTTGGGTTTTAACGATTATTTTGAAGCTTGTCAGTAAATAGTACGGAGATCTAATTTTTCTGGAAAAACCTTTTGATTAAACACAGGTCGAGCATTTGCAAGATAAAGATTCATTCCCATTGTTCAGTTCCTTACTTTTATTCCTAAGCTGTTTACTCTTCCTTTGCATATTTCAGGCTGTCCCCATTCCCGAATTTAATTCTTGTCACGACACCAACCGCGACAAATACTTGACAGATTATTCCAACAATTTTCTTGCTGTGACTACTGTTGCTTGTGTGCCACCTTTTATTCTTACCTTCCCAGGGTAGTAACTTCTGACCTGATTGTCACATGAGATTCGTGCATGGGTTTCTATGTTTCTATGAATCTACTCATCGTGACCTTTTCATTGGTACCCCATATGCGGGTCCTTAATTGCATTCTTTTAATATTTAAGGTTTCCAAAGTCTTAAATTTTGATATGAAAGTCACAAGACCCTCGTGTATGAATTTTTCTGAATGTATTTGATCCTAATACTGAATACCCTGAATGCGATCGCTAATAAAAAAACTCGTTGGTTTTAAATGTACACTACTGCACACAGTAAAATGCTGGTTTTTGTAATTAATTGGCCTTTCAAGTAGTAATAAATTCATTTAATGGCAATTAGGCACTTGGTTTCAACCAGATCATTAAAGTCATTGTGTACATGAATAATTCAATTGATGACTTCCGAGTTAAAGCGATGATATGATTGGATCTGACTGGGTGTTTAAATCCACTCAATGTGCAGAACGAGGATCAAAATTTTGTAAAAAAACCCAGCGTCTAAACACGGGTAGAACATTTGCATGATAGAGTTTCATTTACATTGTTCAGCTTATAGGAGTACGTAAGGCGTTCCGTCGTCTGACCGTCTGTCTGTCTGTCGTGTCGCGATTTGCTCAAAAACCAATGAAGCTACGGCCACCAAACTTTGCAATATGGTAGGAAAAGCGATCGAATGTTGTCTTTTGGAAGCCAAAAGAACCTGTGATGCTTAACACACACGTGACAAATGCTTAAGTCCTAACATGCAGAATTTGCTAAATTCTTATAATCGATGCAGCTCATGGGTTTCCTAACCAAATGAGAAAATTGCTTTTGCTGCTATTCAAAACCTTATTCTTTGTTAATTTTGACCGATCAGTGGATATGTAGATGTAATATTGGCCTTAGAAACAAGACTTAAGCACGTAACTAGGAAGCCCCGAAAATGTATGTGTCGCGATTTACTCAAAACCCTGCAAAGCTACGGCCTCCAAACTTTGCATGATGTTAGAAAAAGCGATGAAATTTTGTCTTTTGGAAACCAAAAAACCTGCGATGCTTAAAACACACGTGGTAAATGCTTAAGTCCCCGTATGCTGAATTTGCTGAATTCTTATAATCGATACAGCTCATGTATTTCTTAAGCAAATGACAAAATTTCTTTGCTGCTATTAAAAATGTTATTCTTTGTTAATTTTGACCAACCAGTGGATATGTAAATGTAATATTGGCCTTAGAAACAAGACTTAAGCTCGTAACTAAGAAGCTTCAAAAATGTATGTGTCGCGATTTACTCTTAACCCTACAAAGCTACGGCCTTCAAACTTTGCATGATGTTAGAAAAAGCGATGAAATTTTGTCATTTGGAAACCAAAAAACCTGCGATGCCTAAAACACACGTGACAACTGCTTAAGTCCAAACAGGCAGAATTTGCTAAATTATTATAATTGACGCAGCTCGTGGGTCTATTAACCACAAGAGAAAATCACTTTGGTTGCTATTTACGAAATCATTCCTGGTTAATTTATACCCATCATGAAATATGCAGATGCAATATTGGCCTTAGAAACGCCACTTAAGTTTGTTTCTAAGCAGCACCGCAAATTTTGTTATGGGCAGATTTCAGCGAGTCTGCATCCGATTGAGTTAAAATTTTGAACCGTTGGACCTTTGTTTAGTTTATTGTGTCTTTCAAAAGTTAAGGATAATTAGTTAGGTGAACCTAGAGGCCCATCGGTGTATTTAAGTTTTTGGTAAAATTAGGATATTTGTTTATAAAACTTGCAGTAGATTTAACAGATATAAAGACGGACCTGCAAATGAATAGTATTATCTAAATTGTGATTGCCGTTCAGTTGGGCTGTTGGTGCACTGCACACTTCTATTCCCTAGTAATTACTAATAATTCAATTTAAACTTCATTTCTGAAGACAGCGGAAAAAAAATTGCTAAATCTGCAGGTAGCCTCTCTTATTTACGTAAAATTCCAGAGGCACGACATTTGTCTCAAAGTCGGTACAATCCTAATTGTAAACTATATTACCTGGGCTTCGAGAATCTGCTTGGTGTAGGTTTTTACTGTAATTTGGTATTCAGCTGTTTAATATTTCTTTGCTTACTCCAGCCTGTCGTACTTCCCGAATTAAATTCTTGCCACGAAACCACCAGCGACAAATAATTGACTGATTATGCCACAAGATTTTACTGTGGTTATTGTTGATTGTGAAACTAGTTTGGAAAAAATGAGCTGCAAAACGCTTAGAAATTCTAGCCCACCTGCACTGGCAACACTTGGAATTTTGAAAAATGCAATACTCTATAAGACCAACCTGTATTACTTAGTCCCTGATGTTTATGTTCCTTGATGTGTAGACGCTGACTCAATCGGCATTAATATTATGTCTCCGCCTTATTTATTTGTTACGAAACTAGTTAAGTCCATTTCCAGACTAACTCAATGAATCCAATTAAGGCTTATGCTATTTAAAATAAGGTTGAAAATTGCTCTTCAACTTTTGCGTATTTAATTCCCAACACGAATTCGTGGTTTAAACACCTTGAAATCCGGATAAAGTGTGTAGCATAACGAAAAACGTGAGAACAAGTCACAACGATGACTAACAAGGTAAAATTGTAGGTTCTGCCTAAACACTGGAATTAAATGCACTTTGTCCATACGACATAATTTTACATGGGTAAAAATCTGTCGCAAATTTAGTCTTGGTACATTAAAGTAAACCAGAAATACAGACCTTTACTCCCTTCATTGTACATATGTGTGCGTGGTTCAAGTGGGTGTTGTAAACCTTCTGGATGGCGCTTCCTGATCAATAGGAGCCGGTAATCCGTAGTTGCACCTTACCTCCCAATACATTCGAAAATGAGTTTATAGATCAACAGTCTCAAAATCTTCAGTACAAATGTTTTTGCGACGACATTTTACAGATCGAATAGGCCCTTTACATGGAAAAGAGTGTCAAATAAAATAAAGTCACATACAGTTTGTAATGTTTCATATATCCTTGCCTGAAAACCGAAAATTGTCTTCATTTTTAAAAACCTCATATGACACAATATGCTGCTTCAATTACCCTTAAACCGCCTTAACGAGGAAACATATAAAAGCCGTTGGCAGGGGAAATCCTTAAAAATTATATTTTTTGTAATTTTTTCCACTGCTTTTTGAAGAGTTAACCAATGAGTGCATACGATAGCTTAAGGTCCTCCACTTGATAACTGCTTGATAACGGTTGGCAGGAGAAGTCTACTAAATATCGGTAAGGATTTGCTACTCCCCTCAGTTAGTTAGATTATATGTCAGGATGATGGCGAAATGAAGAGATTGGTTCTCGTTCGTTTCGTGGAAAAGTTCTCTTAGGTTCAGATTTAGTATGCGGTTGTAAATTAGAAAACAAGCTTTGCTTGGGTACATCAAATAAATTTTGACTTCTTTGCCTGTGAATTAATCAAATAAAGTTGGATTGAAAAACGTAATTGTAATAAACTGAAACCGGTGAGACAAACAAATTAGGTTGATAGGATTATGGAGAGCCGATGTGCTGCGAGCTTTCTTGCTAATGATAACAGAATAAGAATAGTAGTAAATGACTTGCTAAGAAGTGAAACGAAGTGGTCTTGTATACGGGAATAATATTCTGTGCGTCTGTTGTTGGCATAAATTGTGTTTGCATACATCGGTTTGGATTTTAAAAGTCGGTTTTTACAACTTGAAAACTAATCCTTTAAGGTTCTTCAAATTTTTTATGTCAGCTTTTTTAGGGTCAAAAGTCACAGGTAATTAAGGTTTTACACTGCAATAATCCCTAAGTAACCCATTGAAACATTCCTGACCTTTACGCAGCGCAAGTACAGGAAAAGTAATAAGGGAATTTTTTAAATGGAAACTGGTTTAGAATGCGGTTTTGTTTAACTTCTATTTTACACCCGGTTTACAACACTTGACTAGCGTATACGTATAAAAATCAAAATTCGACTATCCTCCTTATTAATTGTACGTTTCCCTTCATTACTTTCGTCCATCTGGACAGAAAAATTCTAACATTTCCGCAATTAAAATTTGGAAGTATTTTTGAACAAATTAAAGCTTGCTTTGCAGAGGTTACTCATTTATAGGAATGACCTGTCTGCGTGTGTGTGTCACGTTGCGTTGATCTCGGAAACGGGAATACTTTCTCAAGTTCTGTATTCTGAAACTTCTTACAAACATCTTGGGGTCGATCAAGTGGTGTTTTTTTAGTCGCTTGGTTGTTTTATGCATTATAAAAGTGAATGAGTGGAATTGTAAAGCGTCAAAATCACATAAATGTTTTGCTGAGCGAGCGTTAAGACACTGACTTGTTAATTTTCTCATCAAGCCTATTTGAACACGGCGTGACAAAGTAATTGGACTTCCTCAGGTTTCGGCTAGTTCGGGACTTTAAATCAACTGGATTGTCGTGAATATTTCGAAAATTGATTCCACTAAACACTATCAATAGCTTAACAGCTAATGCTCCTTTGATTAGGATAGATTGTATATGCATCTCTCAAGAGATCCTTGAAAAATTTATTCGACCATTTAACCACATGTATTGATTTGGAGTCCTATTGCAGTCACAAACTGTTTCTTTTATTACTTCAATCAAATTTTAAGGGCAGTTTTGAATTCACATTATAAGATTGAGGATTCTAACAACATGCACCTGAAACCTGCTTACAGGATTGGCTGATTCTACCGTTTCCAAGACTCCGTCGACATGATCGATTGTTACAAGGCACGCACGCTCCGTCACCGCTAGCATCTCCTAAGCCTGGCAGCTGCACTCGTCCAAAGTTTGAGTCATCGGAGGATTTAACGCTGGCGATCATGCCGATTATAATGCCAACTAGCATGAGTAATCGAAAGAAAGACAACTGGAGTTTCATTTTCTTTGGCGCAGATTTCTAAAAAATACAATAGCAAATTCGGTGACTTAGTTTAGTGACTAAAGGTTTCAATATTTTACCAATATTGTTTATTGGCGAAGAAAACCTCGTATGTTATGTAAGTTTTTAAAGACTTCAAAATGTACCTTTAAGTTGACGTAGATTTTCTGTAATTGCTGCTGTGTTGTCTGCTACGAGTAATCACAACAAATTGGAATAAGGATGAACGCGAATGTAGGGAAGATGCGAGACATACAAAACCGTATTCTAGACTGATACGAAATCTCTGCTCTCACAGCGTTCTTAAACCTTATATTTGCCTTCATCTGCGAACAAACCAGATTACCGTGATTTCTGAGAAATCAAAACCAGTTAATCTGGACAAGAAATGTGTTGTATATGAGAAGTATTACATGCATTACAACAAATTTATTTATATTCTGGTATTTATGGAACAGGATATTCTCAAGATATAAAGGAAAACTGGTTTTTTAATTAAAACTGAAATCTGAGTATTTTGGGCAAAATGCATCGTATGAGGGTCTTCTTTGTACTTTTATTAATTGAGCAAGTCTTTAATTCTTAATTCATGTGGACATGGACATTATGCTACACAATTTATGCAATGATAACCAGTTGAATTGGTAAGTTAAGTTTGTATACGGTTTATTTCTACTGGCAAGCATAGACTTCACAAATCTTTAGAAGTTCGGAATGACCTCATCATTTGGAGTGTATGATAGGAAAGTCGCATAATCATCCTCTCGGCTACTTGGGCTTTACATAATCACCTTATATCTTGTTTCTAATAAAAAATAATTTGCGGATTGAAAAAATATCGTGAAAACAGGCTTCTCCTTTTAGGCAGAAGCATCGCATGCAACACCGACAGTACAAACAAATCAAATCTTCAAGTAATTCAGCTTCACAGCCATTTCAGCAGCCTGAGGATGCGGCACATTTGACCCGAGCTGAGTAATTACCATTTTATTATTCCATACAGAATCTGCCTTTGTATATACATGTTGGGTGTGATATGTTCAAAAGATTGATACGCTTTAAAATACGATTTTATATTGCACCATGAACACATTTATTTATTTTATCAGATACATTATCTTGCTTCACTCCAACAACATAAATTTACGAAGATCTTTAAACTGCTTCTTTAAACTTCATTTAGAACTCTCAAGAGATCCTGGAAAAATTAATTAGGCCATTTAACCAAAAGTTTTGATTTGGAGTCCAATTAGCAATTAGCAGTCACAAAGTGCTTCTTTTATTACATCAATCTTTTGCGTATTTTAAGGACAGTTAATTTTAAAAAACTGAATGCACATAATCAGAATCACGATCCTAGCAGCATGCACCTGTGTTCCTAATACAGTATGAGACAATTTTACCGTTTCCAAGCTTCCTTTGGCATTTTGGGTTGGTGCAAGTCAGGCACTCTCCACCATTGATAGGCTTGGCTCCTAAGGTTTGCAATTGCACTCTTCCAAATTTTGAGTCATCGGAGGATTTGACGCTGGCAATCATGCAGATTAAAATGCCAACTAGCATGAGCAATTGGAAGGTAGACACCTGGAATTTCATTTTCTTTGGCGCAGTTTCCTACAAAATATAATAACAAATTAGACAACTAAGTTTAGTAAATAAAGGTCTCAATATTTCACCAGTACTCTGTATTGACGGAGCAAAAACAGCTTGTATATTGTGTGAGTAAGTAATGACTTCCAGCTGCTGGAATCGAGCAATTAAATTCTTTCAGTACAGGCCAATTTTACGTGGCTAAAAATACACTAAGAAACTAACCTGGGTATTGACGTAGATTTACTGTTATTGCTGCTACGTGGTCTGTTACGAATGATTACGTCAAATTCGAATAAAATGAATGCTAATGTAGCGAATATGTGAGACATGCAAACCCGAATTCAAGACTATTATGAAATCTTTGCCCTCACAGCCTTCTTCAACCTTATATTTACCTAAGATTACAAACCAGGAAGGGTTTTCAACTGCCAGGCGATTTGGGAGGTCTGATTTACACAGGACGACAATTACGGGTGTGAAAAACAAGAAAATAAAAAAATCCTATACAAATAATATTGGGCCCTGAAAGGTCCACCTGAAGTAGCGCGAGGTCCGATGGAAATTGCGCTTGGAAGCCCTTCGCTCTCCTCCTCTCACACACGCCACTCGCGAGAGAGTGAAAGTCGCATACTTCGCCTGGTTGAGCTGAGGACAAACTCAACGCTAATTTCCTCCCTCACTTACGGCAGCTACTGCGGGGAGAGGAGAAAATTAACATGCGTAAGAGTCGAACTTTCCCCAGCATTTGTGAAAAAGCGGTACCGTAAGTGGACCCTTTATATTATTTTACTCGGAAATATTTTAATTTTCTTGTTTTCACACCCATATGTAAGTCAGAACTCTCAACTTGCCTGGCAGTAGAGATACTCTCCTGGTAAGACAACTGATTTGCGAAATCAAAACCTGTTAGTATGGACATGAAATGTGTGTGAGTGTGGAATAGTACATGCTTTGCCACAAAAGCATATCTATTCTGATATTTATGAAACACACGATATTCTCAAGTTATGAAGGTAAACTGGTTTTTTAACCTTAACCGAAAGCATCTGATTTTGGCTAAAATATTGAGGGGAAATGGCTCATTATTCACTACATTCTCTCTTTCCACCCAAATCCATGTTGCTACCTTTCTTCTGCAAATCACTATCTTCATTATACAAGTCTGTACTTGTCAAGTGAGGTCACAGCCATGAAATGTTTACGTCGATTTCAATCAAGGCTCAATTGTGATCTCATGTGACCCAAGGGTCAAACTGACAAGGAGTTTTTTAATTCTTCATCACACGCAATTATGAACAAGATAAGCAGAATCTGGTTGTAGGTATTTTTTAATATGCAGAGACTTATACTGTGTAAGTAGAGACTAGTGGAAGGACGGTAGCAACATGGATTAGAGTAGAAAAAGACAATGTAGTGAATTATAAGCTATTTCGCCCTTCATGTAAAAGGCATCATATGAGTATCTTCTTCAGGCGTGCATTAAGTAAGTTAGTCTTTATTTCTAGATTAATGTGGCCATTATCCTATACAATGTATTCAGTGATAACCATTTGTATTGGTAAATCAACTTTTCAGACGGCTAATTTCTACTGGCAAACATAAAATTCGCACGTCCACAAATGCTAGCAATGAACTCATCATTTGGATTTTACAATAGCAACACCATATGATCACACCTCTCGTCCGCTTTGGCTTTACATAATCACCTTAAAACTTGTTTATAATTACATATTCCCTTGCAGATTTAAAAATTATGTGAAAACTGGCTTCTATTCCTTTTACGGCACAAGCTTCGCATGCAACACTTACAGTGTTCTGGAGTTTATTCATTAGGCTATTCAGCTTGAGTTGTGACAGATTTGACACGAGTGAAGTAATTAACATTTTATTATACCATACATAACCTGCCATTATATATTCATGTCGGGTGGGACAAGTTCAAAAAATTGATACACTTTCAAAAATAATTTTGTACTGCATAGTACCATAAACAGAAACCAAAGATATTGCTTGTACCAGAGAATGAGTGCAAAACTGCACAATATCTTGCGTCACTCCTGCAATCCATATTTGGGAAGATCATTACGCTTCTTATGTGATGAGTATTGCACCACTCAATCTATACTAACACACACGTTTTTACAGTCAACCTAAGGAGCAACCTAATAAGTGTGTGCATTCATACTCTCGACCGTATAGCACAAACGAATATATTTTAGTGTATAATTGTTTGTACTACATGGTCGATTTTAATGTCTTGCAATTGAACTACAAATAAATTGTGCTACATCATGTTCTTTTTTCTAAGTTGTACGTACTGTACTTTACAGTATGTGTGTACGTGTGCAACTAATGTTTCCATGCCTAGTCATACATTATAGATAATAGAAAATCTTAGACTAATTGAGAAGTCCTGACGGTGCAATTTTGTTGGTGTATTAATCCAGTCACTAACAAGTGATAGAAAAGGAGTTGCTGTGTAATAGAAAAGAAGTTGATAATTTGTCATAAAGGATAAGCATTGCCTCTGTAAAGATTCAGTAAAAAGCTTTATTTATTGATGTGGCTGTATTTACCGGAGGGGCCAGCATTCGGGAGCATGCAGCTGTGAATATGCACATCGTGTCAAGTATTACTAATTAATGCTACCACTGATTTACTCTTGTGATAAAACCTCCTTAAGTAAACTCTTGGTATTTCCAAAACACTCAAATCTATGTCCTTTGACAATAAAATCCTCATAAAACATCAGTTGTGGTAGTTTTAGTTTTATAAAAAGTACACGTTGGTTGTTGGATTTTCCTTCCTTGCGAAGGTTTAATGCCATTTTGCTCAAAACCATGAATTTTGTGGAATTAAACATAAACCTCACATAGGAAAGTGTCCAGTAAAATTACGGTAATATAAGTTTGCACTTACCACCAACGTATTTACCAATGGTGATTTGTGTAAGAGAATAACCTTGACTTTCCTGACACTAGCAGGAAATATTTCACAACTCTTTTTGAAATTGCTTGTTGATAACGTGTTGTAATTCAAGGGCACGCTAAATATACACGCATGTCTTAAATTCAAATAACCATGACTGTTTTCTCTTACCAAATGCCACAAAAGATGCATTGCATCATGACAAGATCTCCAGGTGTTATTTGTCTTTAGTTATTATTCAATTATAACCAAGCAACATAATATTTTGAGCCTTAATTTGAGATAGAGTTTGCTAAAAATAAGTCAAATAAAGTAGAAAGCAACATCAGAAACAGTGCAACATAACTTATGTGACTTAAGCATTATCATTATAAAAAAGAATGCAAGTAAGTATATTTATTTCGCTACAAAAACTTCAACATTAGACGAACAGTAAAATTTGCAAATTATTTACTAGGTGCTTTCTGAAATTGCAATGTAATTAGGATGTGTCATCTTGGAAAATTATGACGTAGTTGGACGTCAAACAGACTAAATAAAGAATTCCTCAAGCAACACTAATTTCCAACACTAGGAGCTAAGACAGTGAAAAGAAATGTCGGCAAATACTTTTAGTGTTGTTAATTCGTAAAATAATTTATTAAAACTTTCCAGGAAAAAAGCACCACATTTGGAAAAAAACTACTAATATTGAGGAAACTGCAGTGTCATATCTTGAATATAATGCTTGACTTCCTTCCCACGTTTCAAACGGAAGAATATAAAAATGCAACTACAGTTGCAGCTGTAATAGTATTTTTGGGTGATTTTTGCTGCAAGGTCTATTAGGACGAATATCACTTACAATGCTCTTTACATTGAGATTTTTGTATATTGTCTCACTGATGGTCAAAACATCTTTCGGGTTCATACATGAGATAAAACATGAAAAATTGACAATAAAGATAAGCGATGGAAACGACGAAGAATCTGAGGACGGAGATACTTGTGGATGGAGAATTTTCGATCATAATTTGACTCTATTGGCAACCTTACACGAACAACTGACCGTTGAGTGTAATTCCGCGTTTCCAATAAAGTGGAATATCACTGGATTTTTGGTTAGTCTTTGTAATATACTGAAATCGAGTTTTATGAAACCTTTTTCTAAAAATACATCAATTCCATTGCGACAGTTACCACTGGATATTTTAGTTGTTGCGCCATATAAAAGGACCTTCCATTCTATGGATTCATTTACGTTTACCATTAAGGCTGACATATATTTTTCGAATGACTCTTCAAGCTCGATGACTATTGGGTGTCAGAGAACTGAAGTTCACGAAGACCAGATTGCTTTGCATGTCTTTGTTCCAAGTAAAATATATTTTATTCAACCATTTTTTCTTACTGTTTGAGTGCAATTGGATTTGATTTAAAGATATCGATGGCAGTTTGCTGTTTTCTGATACAACGAAGTTAACTAGTTTGAGAGATTCTAGTTTAATTCCATGTTCAATAACCGACCCTCGACAATCTGTGACTCTCATGCAAGATGGCGAACAGGTAATTTTGATATAAAAATTAAACACGTAATAGGTAACAAATTTAATAGTTTGTCAGAAAATTAGACAATTGACAGAGGAAGAAATTCAAGAGTTTTACGAAGGAAATGCTTCACTCGCTGCTAACATCAGCAGTACAGATCATGGCAAAGAAATGCTGACCCACTTGCCATATAACAATGCTTTTGAAATTGATATTTCTAAAATTGAATTAGGTTGGGAGCATACTCATCTTTAATTTGACTGAACGAAAACCTAAATGTTGTTTCATGCGTAGAAACTGGATTATTGGGGCAGGGAAACTTTTCCGTTGTTTTTAAAGGACATTGGAAACCTTCCGGTGATTCAGTGGCAGTCAAGATGTCCAAATCAACTGCAGATGTTGTAATGTTCAAATCCCTTCTAACTGAAGTAAAAATAATGATCCATATTGGAAAACATAAAAACATCTTGACTTTGCTTGGAGCCTCTACATCTAAGATAAGGGAAAGTGAGTGTGTGTTTTTATTTTTAACTGAAAAATTCTCACTTCATCTTTAATTTTCAGGACAACTTTATATGGTTTTTGAACTGTGCGAGTTTGGAAGCCTTGAAAGCTACCTACGTGATAATAAAAGCTCGTTCAGAAATCACTTTCAGCAAAATCAAGACTTTTCCAGGTGAGAGGACGTCAAATAGTTTATTTAGTTTTTAATTATCCTAACTACATTTTTTTTAAATCTACATTAGATTCACTCAGCATCAGGATTTTAATTACCAAAACTGCGGAAGTTTCTTCACAACAAAAAACTTATTGCAGTGGAGTGAACAGATTTGTTGTGGAATGGAATATCTCTCATTTAAAAATGTACGCTTTAGATTTGAGGGTTTAATGAATCTCGGGTTTTTTCTGAATATTCTTATAAACTAACGAAGCTAACCTAACCAAGAAAAAGAACATAAATATTTGTATGTGTGTAGGTAATTCATGCTGATCTAGCTACGCGCAACGTTTTACTTTCGAGTGAACTCACTGCCAAAGTTTCCGATTTCGGTTGAAGCAAACAATTGTATGACAGCGCAAATTACACGAAAAATTCAAAGGTAAGGATTCACATTTTTTATCCGTAAGATAGCTTATTATGTGCCACTATTCTTAGCGCTGAAATTTGAATCTTTTCAGGCTCCACTTCCTTGGAGATGGATGGCTTTGGAATCGTTACAATCTTTGACATTTTCGACTAAATCTGACATCTGGAGCTTTGGTAATGACGCAGAGATGACTTATTTTTGCCGTAGAAAGTAAACCTTAATTCCACGTAGGTGTGACAGCATGGGAAATATTTACTCTCGGAAACCTTCCGTTTCCTAATGAAAAATGGGATGAGATGTTCGTTGAACGAGTTAGTCTTGGAATGCGGATAGGAAAGCCTAAGTTTGCAAATAATAAAATGCAAGTTTGTTTTATAATTTACACTATCAAGATTATCGTCTCTGTTTTTAAAGTGATGGAATTAAAATTGAACCTAATTTTTATTTTTAGATATTCCAAGATAGCAGAATGCTGCAATGAGAGTCCGGATTTGAGACCATCGTTTTGTGAGTTGCGGAAATTCTTCGAAGGCCTTCATGAATCTTGTTATGCTGTGAAAGGGTTGGAAATAAAAAAATAAGTTATTCTTTCTAATACGCAAGAATAATTCGTCTTTCGTGTGCGCATTTGTTATGCTTGTTTACATCTATTACTGTTTACATTATGTTTAAAGATCCAAATTAAGCTACTGCCTGTGAGTTTTAACATCACAGTTTAAGTATAGAAGCAGACGAGTGATTTACAATTTTGGGTTTCGAATATAGCATAATTTTCTTTGAAACAATGTAGTGTAGAAACAAATCAGATCAGTATTGAAACTATTTAACAACGATTTCCATTTCCATATATCAATTTAAAGCAGGATTTTTTGTATCAAAATTTGTGTACTTTCTTCTGGCCGTTATGATAACTTCTTTTAGGTTAAAAGTATTTAAAAAATTGATAAATACTCTTGCTGCATTTCTTAGTTTTGCTTTTCAGACGGACTAATTTATGCGTTAAGATTGTTAAGTAATTGCTGACTTCTTACTAAAACATAACTAATATCAATCTTTGAAGTCAGTGGAGTTACAACATATTGTCCCTCGTAAAATATGTTATTATAAGATACTAACTTACCCTTGACAAAATGTAAACTATCGTATTCGACATATTAGTTAAACTCTGTGTTCTATTTTAAAGCTGTTGAGTAAGCTTTTTAGTTACTTTACAGTTTGGGGTAAAGTATGTCTAACAGCGTAATGTAAACCCAAATATTGGAATCATTGCAGATTTTTATTAAAATCTTCTTCGAAGGAATTAAATGAATGTTTTGATTTATTGTCAAGTCTGTATTCATTACACATTTTATCCAATAAAATGTGTTCCAGTGACGATGATATTTCTACTTAGACAAAAAGATCAACATTATGACTGCTATCTTTTACTCTTTGAAATTAAACATTTCGTCCAAAAAACTGTGCAAATGCTTTTTCTGTACATTTTATTCCAAGCCATGGCTTTTTAATTAAACTATTTATTTTAATTTTTAAATGGTTTTTAAATGTTATTTTGTTATATATTGTAACACAAAATCCGCATAGATTTTGCTCATTTCCAGATTGTATTCCAAGCAATGTCTTTTCAAATCAAAGGGTGACACCTAATCTGTGGTTACAAGGCAAAATGTAGTATGCACTTTAGCAACAATGTCCACTGCCGTTCGTGCGGATGCATACGGTAGTCCGGGTTTCATAAAATAGAGAGGACAATGGTCCAGTTTTCGAAAAATCTCCCATATGACTCTCAATTTGGATAGCTGAGGAAGTCACGAAAAATAGGATGGTCGAAAATATAAATACAAAGGCTGTCTTCTTCATTTTGTAGATGTCGGCTTCTTTGCCTGTGAAATGTTAAAATAACCCAGAGATTAAATACATCTGAAATAATGATTAAAATAAATCGGTTACCTTTCGCTGAATAAAAGCCCAAATGAGGATAACAAGATTATTTAAGTTATTATGAGACGTCAAAGATGCTGTGATGTCAGTTTGATCGGACTGTGGTTTATATACACGTCGTATTGCGTTAAGGATTGTGGATTTCTGGCTAATCCGGGTCAAAGCTCTCGCTGTTGCTTTCGTGCTAGCAAAGACAGAACAGGATACGAAGTAAACTACTTACTGGAATTGAAAACCGGTTTAAATGGAAAATCCTTTTAGTTACGGGTACCTTGATTTACATAAATGGTGATTTAGAACGCAGTCCCATATCCCTTACGTGTTTCAAGCGTCTTATAATGATGCTGGACGAAAGACAGGAAAAGAGTTTTCAGGGTGCATTGCAATTTGGTTGATATTAGCAGCGTTGTTTCACTTCTAGCTCTCACCCGGCTTAATCTGGATAATTATGTTGCTAAATTAAAAAAGATGTAATCTACTTCCAGTTGTTTAAGAAACGAATATTGCGGTTTCAATATCAGCTTCGTCTTTAAGACTATTTACATGAAAGCAAGTAGGTACAAATTGCTTAACAAAAGCCTGTGTTAAAGACATCCACTAAAATATATATTAAGCTCTCCCAGCTAAGAGCATGATACTTTTTAAATTATTTAAGTTAAGTTACGTTGTAACAAAAATCAAAATATTACTCAGCATGCATGCCTTGTAATCGCCTACATACCAAGTGAAATAATTCATTGGGAAATAAAAACAACTAGTTGCAAACAGCAGTAATTTTTAAAATTTAATCAAGAACTGTGTATCACATATCAAAGAAATACACACAGATTATTATTCGTAACCAAAGTGCAATCAGCAACAACCTCCACCATCAACAAGGCATCCTCTAGTGCAGCTTTCACAACGGATGCACGTGGAAGCTCGGGCGTCATTGAATAGAGAAAACAATGGTCGGGTTTTCGAAAACTCTGCTATGTCACTTCCCACTTGGATTGCTGACGAAGACACGAAGACGGTGATTGCGCAAAATATAACCACGAAGAATGTCAGCTTCATGATTGAAATGTGTCCTTATTTGCCTGTAAGACAGTAAAATAGTATAAAAATTATCCCCATAGTATCTTTGAATTTGGTTACCTTCGTTGAATAAAATAATTGATGAGGAAGAGAAGACTACGCAGATGAAGATGAGATTCTAAAGATGCTTTGAGTATGATTCAGTTCTTCTGTGGTATTTATACTGAAGTGTTTACCTATCTCAGCAATGTTGTTGTCTGCTTTCTGTAGATTGTGGATTTCTGGCTAAACAGGATCTCAACTCTTGCGATTGCTTTGTTGATTACAATTCAAAAAATTTTAGTACATCCCAACTGAAAACAGGTTTTAATGAAAATAACATTTAATCGTGGGTATTACGTATTGTGGGGACTGCGCGAGGATTCACTGGTGGAGAAATCATTGTAAGGATGAATTCCTTGTTTATTATCCATTTAGAATTACTTAATGCATACTATGACTAATGCGATATGCTACTCAATGCTAATGACGGAGATGTGACCTTTGTTACCGTTACGTCGCTCTGCCGGGC
>JAQGAC010001070.1:0-16084 GCA_034696585.1 Isotomurus maculatus | reverse complement strand
GTGTCTGGTGTACAAGCCACTAGAGTATTAGTGTCTGGAAAGGAACTCAAATCTGTAATGGTAATAATATAAGTTCCGTCTGTCTGTTTGCTGTCCATCTTATATTTTTTCTAGTTTGCTGGATAGACAGGTCCCAAGACAGTAAAAAAGTAGGCCCTTAGTCCACATCTTTTACTTGCAGTCCAGCTGCATCGCAAAGAAAACGAAATGTCTGGTAATTTTGTCCGCAAGAAAACCTGCCAAGTAGAACAGCTCTCTCATGCTGATACTGAAATGGAGCTGTGCCCTTACACGTATAATTTGAAAGTTATTTCCTTATCCATTTAAATTAAAATATGCTGCAAAGTTGTTAGATAGTCATTGTGCGACGGAATGATCCACATTGTAATACGTATGCCAGTAGAGTGGAATTCAACTTGCGGCTACCAGTTTCCTATCTCGGTTCAACTTTTGTTCCCGAGTTTTCTAACTTGTAGAGGAATGAAGAAATTGAATTTCAACAAAAGTTGCTGTCAGAAGAATCTAATTTATCGTATTCTCTCGTAAAAGATATCGCCGAGCCTTTTTTCTCTTGATTTGAGACTTTAAGAGTCTTCTATCATCTATCTATTAGATTTAATTGCATAAAAGCTTGCAGGTAGGTCTGTGTTAGTTCGGCTTGACTTTTATTGGGTCAATCCAATAAGCATGACAAGACTGTTGCGTTCTGTCCAGAGACTTTTACAATAAAGGCATACCTCATGTCAGCCTTCACTATCTTAACTGTTTCGTCTCCTCTCCTCATTCTTCTCTGAAAGCTACGCAGATAAGCTGAAAATACTTTCGACAAAAATGCAGTGTACTCTGATGTCTGAGAACTTGGATTTATTTCATTTTATAACCCACTGATACACTGAAAAGTATCAAGAGGCTGATAATTTATTCCGAATTTAATACAAAACATTCGGTTTCTCATCGTAAGGATATCTAATCCGGGCATTGATGGAAAATGATAGTGAAAGTAGGCAACTTCAGAATAATATTATGATGTACGATTATTAAGATACAAATATAATATAGGGAATGTATAGCAAACGAAAACATAACAGGTAGTATACACGCCTGTGCATGAAGAGGTTTATGACTACCAAGAAATCAATTTCAAAACAGGACAAAGGTAATCAAACAACAGGTAGGAATGAGTCAGTCGCTGAGAGATAAAGTTGATGGAGAGCAATAAAATGAGAAGAAGCAAGTTAGTGTGCAGCATTGTTTGTTTAGGAAGTATTAGTAATACAATTGAGATATGTGACACACCAAAAGGAAACGCTGGGCCTGAGTGAGTATATATATGTGTGTGAGGAATTAAGCACCATAAAATAGTAAAACTGGAGAGATTTCACCCAAACCTGTTATTATACATGTTTACTCTGTGCTGGTGTATGTGTTCTTTGCATGCTTAATTAAACTCCGGTTTAAGGCGAGGGAAGGTTTTGTTTGCTGAACAAAATGATTGGTGACGCCGAATTTATTGCTCATCAAGATAAATTGAAAGAGCAATAAGGGGTAACAATGTGTTGTGGGGAAATTAAGGACTGGCTATATCATAAAACATTTCTACAGCTCATCTTTATTTCCCGAGTGCATTAAATGCAACAATAACTACGTTTCATTGTCCTGATGAATGGAGGCGAGCAGTAAAGAGTGTTGAAGGAGCTAAAAGTCTCAGGTACAACGAAGTCTTGAGACAATTCATGCCACCCGTCATAAGAAATATTGTAGAATGGAGTGCACTGAGGTTATCTTATAAATGTCTGCTGGATGGGTGAGGCAATCATAAATAACGAACTACTTCAGAGAATGTGGAACTGCTTTTCTTGAAGCTATGATTTCTGGAAATATATTTCTCCGAGCGACTGTTAGGGACGTGAAGTAGTTTATTATTGCTCAATTAGCCGTAAAATTACCGACCCATTCACCTTAAAACAATTCAGACGCAACGTAGAGCTGATTATCTCATGTTGGATCTCTCGCTCTTACGCATTTAGTGTTTGAAAATAGAATAATACAACGTCACGCAAAGTAAAAATCATCAAGCAATAAAACTTCTTGTCCAAGAAGTGCGAAGATGTAAAAAATGCAGGCAGGCGGCAGAAATGAAGAAGTACGAATGAAACAAGAAGCAATATAATAAGTGTATGCAAATGTATTGCTATTTTCATGTTGCCAAGCAATTCAAATTTTGTTTTTAATGTATTCCAGGGTGCAGGAAATATTCCCAACTTCTGTGACGTCGGCCTGAAGATTTCCGGAGCTATTCCTATAGCTCAGACTGCAGCGATTCGATTCCAAGACACACTGCTGACTTCCATTGCTCTTGCGACGACAGAGCAGCACACTGTGGCGTTTGTTGGGACTTCACAGGGGATAATGAAAAAGGTATGAGGAAGTTTGGATGATTATTTGTGAGAGAGGAAGGATGAGCTGGAAGTTAAACAATAGATTTAGGAATTACATCTCATCGCCCTCATCTTGGAGTCATTTTCTCGAAGAGATTTGTATCCATTAGAAGCTGTGTACACTTGATAAAGACTGAATTTAGGATTTATGTTGTATGTAGGCTAATGACTCCTGTGGTCTATTACTAGAACCGACCACCACCAAGCAAGCCTTGTGTTGTTGTTCACCTCTTTGAGTTGGTTCCGTAAATCTTTGGGAGTAAAATGGACTGTTGGAGAGAGCTCATTTGACTTAAACCATGTTAAGTAAGGATGGTCTAATGCTGCGCAATATTTTACACGGGAGTCATTATTCCTGCTATGCACAGAAGAATTGCTGGGAACGAAGTGTTTAGCATGTTAAATCGCTCTGGTTGTTGCGTTTAATAATGTTTAAAAGGAGCCGCAAGGAGAGGAGAGTTCTCTTCTGAATAAATGTTGTTGGTTTGTAATGAAAACAAGATGGGAAATCCCACTTGGAACAATAGAGCGGATGCTGGCAAGTGCTTTCACCTATAGTCGTAACCACACGAAGAGAGAAATTCTAATATTCATGTGCAACCTCTGTGTACATTACGAAAGGGAGTAAAATCTCATTTCCGTGGATGTGAGACTGCAGGGTTGTTTTGCTACACAAGTGAACACAGCTTTGTAAATAGTTACGGAAGTATCTGTCTGAATACATTATTGTGATTGTGGCCAGGTTGAAATATATGGGGCACTAATGGCTCTTAGCAATTTTGGCTTTATCTTTGATACTTGCAGGAATGTGATGCTCTCACACTCTCAAGCAGATAGGGATTTACATATTTTAAAACGCACCTACAAATCTTCCTCCTCCACCTGAATGGATGGCTGTAATAGTCCTTCGTGGCTGTCCAGTTGCTCTCGTAGAATTAATTTTGCCTGTGTATACATGGGATGACTAAATTAAAACGGATTAAGAGGAATAAAGTGACGAGATTAGGTTCATTTCGAAATCCCACTTAAGTTTTCATGAGACGAAACAATGCGTACAAGTCTGAGTAAGCTCTTATTGGTTGGAATTATTAAGATAACTGCTGCTCATGGACTTATGGGCCATTATGATCAGTCTCCAATGCATTTAGCATGTATCCTTGCGAAAGCACCTGTCCATCCGGCTTTCCAGATGTCTCAGAAACATAATGGCATGAGTGAAATGTGGTTGCGTACAGGAGGAAGGCAATGACGGTGATTGTGAGTATCCTGAACTCCTGAAGAACAGGCGGCGTAGGTGATAGACACACTCTCTCGTTACGAATGCATGAGGAGAAAAGTAAATCTCATTTGATAAAGTTTTACTTGTGCTGTCACATAATCTTGTAGTGGTGGTTGTGAAGGGATTAAAAGAAGATCAAAGAGGAAATGTTTTAAAATATGTCAGTTGAAATAAGTCGGATTAGAATTCCTTTGACATTCTTCTCTCTGGGGTTAAGACTGATTGCTACAAGGAACAAGGTGGATCAAAGAGAAGGAGAGAGACAGGTAGTGTTCATTTCACTTGACCTTTGTAAGCTCAAGAAGTGAGTTGTGTGTTGTATGTGAATAGAATTTTCATGTTTTGCTTTCTGAGTTTGATTATGAAAGATTCCGTACGACTCTCGCTATAAACTCTCGCAGTGGTGTCAAGACAAGTTAAATTTCTTCTAGTGCTCTACCACTAAACCTAATCAATCTCCATCTATTTTCCAATCGGAGACGGACTACAACCCACTCCATTAAGAGTCTTTTCTTTTCCTCTCAAGTATTTCCTTTCAGACTGCCTACACTCGAGACTCAAAACTACTTTTTTCGATTACCGTTCTGCATTCTTCATACGCATATTACAAGTAGTCAGCTTACAACATGATTGGAAATGAACAAATGCACAATAATACTTTCGAATGTCGATGTGAAGTCATTCGTTCGTTTGCTGGAACGGTGCAACTTTAGTGTTTGGTATGTGAGATAAGACTTCATGGACTCACTTTTTATTCCGAAGTTCTTTTGTGATTACTCCTAACTTTCTTAATGGACGATGCTTTTATGTGCCAACAATTAGTGTCAATCCACCCTCTAAATACTGTGTGTAGCTTTTTCAAGTATAGCTCCTCTTCACTTTGCAGGCCCAATTAAAAACAATTTGGAGTCATTTGGAGTTTCGTATTCGTAATAGTCATACCCAGGATATGTTCACAAAATACCGGCGGTTTAAAATTTGAAGTTAGCTTGAAGGTCGAGTTTCGAAAAGGGCCGTAAAGGATTTGCAACTGCAATTGTTGTGAGTCATGCCCACTGTGGGTGCGTGCATAGCGAGTCTTTTGAAATATTGAAATATTATGTGCTGTAGAATGTTCTGTTTTCTATGAACTGGGTAATAAACCTTAGGAAATGAATATGTGAGGGTATAATGGTAATAGAAGAGAACATGAGGTAATATCCGAATTTCGTGTAAGGGCTTATTTCATTTTATGTGCTTTGACCACAGGTTCTGAGGTGTAAGTGTTTTAACCTTAGGTTCACTCCACAGTAAATCATCACGAATGGGTTCCCAAGTTTTGTAGCTTGTAGCAAAGGCTTAAGTGAAGTCTTTTTTCTCTCATTTTGCTCACACATATAGATTTAGGTGTTCACACAGTCTTTTCCTGAAGAAAAGTACCTCTTAAATACTTCTGCTCGGCCCTCTACTTGCATCGTCGAGTTATGTAGTGTTAGTGTACGTTCGCAGAACTAAAGAATGAAATAGCAAGTTTGTTGTATTCACGCTCACCGTCAGCTTACTTTCGTGCATTCAAAAGAAGTTTGAACATAAGTGCTGTAAAAAGAACAAACCATTACTACGCTCCTATAACATACCTACTAGATGCTTTCAAACTGAAAGTCTTGTCAGGGAAAAGTTCCATGATAAATCGAGCCTTCAAAGGCTTTCGCATATTTCCGAGCACTATTGTTATATGCAGGCTACATAGCGAGATTAGTTGTACTGGAGAACTAAAGAATATTTTAGGCAGAGATCACGCGAAAGTGCACGTTGAAACTTGTCAGCTCAGAAGTTCCCAACTTACTATTTCTTGTGGTTAGTCCTTCTGCTAATTTAGGAACGCCAATGGTTTTTTTCGCTTGCAAGAGACTGAATGTTAGTTATTCTGTTGTTCTGAGGTCAATTTTAAGGTAGAATTATTTACTATCACGTAAATTGATGGATATTGGATATGTAGGCTTGAAGTATGTTATAGTGATTAAATGTAGGAAAAAAGTCTTGTTCTATCGAATCAAGTAACGTTTCCATAAAAAGTGATATAGATACTTGCGTGGAAAGTTAGGAAATAACTACATTCCAAAGTAGGGTAACTCGTATAGATAAAATATAAAAGACTATTATATTGTGTACCTTTTAGGATGTTTTATAAATTCACAGTACAACACGGCAAACATTTAGATAAAGAAAGATTAATGCTCGTCTTAGGAAGGAACACACACCTGCATTGGCCCACCTCCTTCAAAAATCATGGGCAGAGGTGGATCAAACTTCAACAACCAAAATCACGACCACAAGGGTTGTTTAAATTGAAAGAGTCTGAAGTAATCACATGAGAGCTTAGCTGAGACCAGTAAAAGATAAGATACTGGTCGTTGCGTGCATTTTTGTAGAATTCCTTTTGCAGTCTAAAGTGTAAAAGCAAAATCTATATGGCACATTATTGTAAAAAGCCTTGAGATTGAAAGTTACTCCGTGAATCGATGAATGCTTCGTTCGTAAAACTCAATAAAACCAAACTACGTCAAACATCAGAGTAAAATAATAGCTTTTGTGCTGTGTAGCCGTGTATGAAATATGTTGAATATATTCTCGCTGCTATTCTTCTTCTGTATACTCATCTTATTATGAAGATGATTATTTGCCACTAACTTCATGAACTCAATCGTCATGTAAAATAATTGGATTATGTCGGACTGGCACATAACTTACAAACATTCCAGTCCGTCAAACTGTACAAAAGGTTGTTATTCCTGTAAGAAAATTCAGAGGGGCTTCGCCTATCGTATGGTTTGCTTTAATGACTTAGAGCGATTTAATTTTTTGCTGTATATTCATTGGAGACAGAAGAGTGATGGATTAAAATTGGGTGTGTTGGATGGATATTGTGCACACTGCACAGTGAAGAGTCGACTACAGAAAAATGTTATAGCAGCAGTGAACGGCCAGTTCAGTTCGACAATGTGTAATTTTAAATTAAGTGTAAAGGCATAAAAGAAGAAAATTACGGGTGACTGGGGCTTTTCAATGGTATTTGATTGATTTTCAAAACATTGGTGGAGTACAATCGTGTCGTATTTTTATATTTGAAAGTTCCAAACTCACCTGACTAACAATCTATGAATGTTAATGATATGGTATAAATTTATGTGCATTTTGCTTGTGGCTTTAGGGATTATTACTTCAGTAAGTTGTATACTCAATTAGTGAAACATGTTTAAGTTGACACCCTTTCTGATTATCTTGAGCCGACTTTAGGTTTTGACCGTCATGCATTTATATGAGGAAAACAGACTGCTCTCGGTATGAACGAGTGTGTTTGGGTATAGAGGTAAATTGAATTTAGTTTTTCTCAACTCTATCATTAAGCCTGTTTAACCTAGTAATTGTAAACGATGAGATTTCTGATCGTACACGGGATAACAACGCAAAAGACGGTGTTCCAATTTAAATCCAATTTCTGTTTCTCGACTATTGCTTTCCATTCTAATTGTTACTTTGAATGTCGGTCAGATGGTCAAGCTCCTGCTCAGGAAAACGGAGACTTGGAGTTTCTTTTATTTTCAAACTGGGAAGGAGCAAAGGATGAGTGAGGAAGTCTAAACTTTAAACCAAAACTTTTTTCATTTAACTCTCGTTTGACATCTGTCCTGCAACTCGTCTATCATCTATCCTCGAAAGTCTCCTCTGTTCTGAACTGTTGTGGCCATAATTATATAATGGTTTGAGAGCATTTGGAAATTAGTCTTCCATTTTTGATAAAAGACTTATTACTGGGAGCTAATATGAAAAACACTCATTAATTTCTTGTAAGGTGGGTGATCAGGATTCACGGTAAGTGCAGAGGCCACACTCCAAGAACTCCACTTAATGTAATAAATGAATTAAGCATCTGAGAGGAAGTTGTAATTACGTAGGTTTGTCAAAAAGGAAGAAAATTATTTTCTATTTGTTTAATGCTTTAATTCCCGCTGTAGTAAATTGTTATCCGGTGGAGAAGGTTCGAAAACAGGTCTTTTTACCTCTGGAGAGTCGTGAAGCTCAAATATCTTTTTGGGCTGATGGACATCCCGTGTTTGAATTAGCTGAAGGAGGAGGCTCTCTCGTATTCATTAGTGAGAAAGGAGTGAACATGTAGGGACTACGAAGGGTGTAGGTAAAGTCAGGTCTTCCCATATTTCAGATGAAGTGCTGTCTAGATGAGGACGAGAATTAGTTTTGTGACAAGTCTCCTGTGGCGTTCAAATTAATATTCCGATGAAAGGAGAGTGTAAAGTATTTGGTAGCAATTGGTTGTGTACATCCTTCTGTAGCTGTGGAATGGAATATTTGCAATTATTACCTTAAATGTCATCCATGAGGAGAAGGGAGTACGTGAGTATTGTCTTAAATAAGCTAATAATCATTTTTTCCCGTTTGTACTGTGGGAGGAAGAGCAATTCCACATGGAGTTGAATTCTGATTGAGGCTCTGGCTTGAGTGTAATTATGAACTGGTATATTCAGTTACTGAGGACCTGATACTATTCGCCTTCCTTTTATTCATTTTTATGAGCCATCTGATGGAGTTCTCGTTGTTACCGCTTCGTTAATTAAATTAAGCTGGAGTCAATTGGAGACGACACAATAAAGGATGCAGTTTATCTCAGAAAGTCATTTAATTTGGTCAATGCGGTTTCAATCAAGTCTGATGTTGCGTAAGTGGAAAATGTTTGAAGATATGGCTGAGAACGATGATCTTCCTCTATTGATAAAGGGAAGGATGAGATGGTCGGTCGAGGATCCAGTGGTTGAAATCAGTTTGGGTTAGTTTCACAACAGACGGAATTGTGGAGTTATTGGTTGACGGTATCAGAGAAATAGGGTTTGGTTAGAGAAGACAAATAAAGCCGAAGGGAGACCGAGGACAGGATGAATGAAATAATGAAATGAGAAGGGATTGGATGGATGGAGATAGATTTATTACTAATTTCCTGCAAAGTGGAGTTTCCGGGTATCAGATCCATTTCACCCAAAACGGATCTTCTAACAAAAGCTCTATCTCGTTGGTTCATCTATATTCCCTGTTTTCTACCTCTCCACCAAGAACTACTCATCAGCAGACTCCACTTAAGTCTTACACTCGTAATACACAACCATCATCATTCCCTCCAGGCCAAATACGATTTGAAGAGATTTCTCCTTCATGCAAGTCATACGAGGCAATGCAAGTGTAGTTGGTTGTCTCGCTGAACTTTCAGCGAGAAAGCATTCATTTATTTAGACCTGTGTATCCACTTAGCATTTGTACTTGTCGCCTGTCTCTTTCCAACTGTTTGAGGAGTAAGTCTACGTGCACTACTCATTCCAACGACAAACCGACCATTTATGAATGAAACTCTCACTGCTCCTTCGAATTTGTGCACGATGAATCTGAGAAGATAAGAGATGAGAAAAATGGGACTTCTCTGCACTAGAGAAGAAGCTATAGAAGAAGATATATATTTTCATTTTGTGAATTATGCAATTGACACAATGCTACTTGATTCTATTGTTCTCCCAGCTATCATCAACATAAAGTCAAGTACAAAATCACCGAGTAATATCTGGTTGGCTTAAGCTCCATTGTATTCTAGTTTGGAGTGTTTGGCTACTACTTTTTCCTTTTACAGCCCTCGTGTTCTCCACAAACCAGAATAGAATGTAAATGATCCAAGCACATAGATACCGATATGAATGCACCCCTGAAACCACTATTTTTGTCCCTGTTGTACAGTAATTTAGATCAGATCTCGTGATAGCTTTTAATCTTTATGTCGTATCCATTTCTTTATTACATTCATTTGATGTCTGTCTCTGCAGTCTGGCTGTTTAAGTATAAATGCTTTTCAGAGCTTCATCGTCGCACCAGTCCACACAAGGCTCGTGTAATTCCGTAGCTCCGCACTTGTGCTGGTATTCACAAAAACCTAGATAAAATATTTAACTGCTTACTACACAGATCTATATTTTTGCATACTGCAAGACTTTTTGTAAAGAGTGAAAGTTACGCAGATAAGGCAGCTGTACGTTGCAAGTTGAATGTGAAAAATATGAGTGAGTGTAATCCAATAAAGGGAACTACTTACTTAGGACAGTTGGAGTTGAAACAGTGGATAGAGAGACATGAGCCAGACACACGACACCTTCATGAATAAAGGGCGAAAAACTTTTTACAAATCTCCAAGGTTTGGAATAAGGATTTGGTTGGAGGTGATGACATTTAATGCTAAGAGATCATGCCAATCTACAAAGAAAGTTTTTAATTTATGACACGGAAGGGAGAGAGTCTTCTTGGAGGCTCAAAATGTATTTGCATAGTTAAGAAGTGTCTGTGAAATGGAAAAGAAAAGTCTTTTCCCACAGGACTCTGCGTAAAGAGATAATTAAGTGGGTTCAAATGTGAGTGTCAAGTATGTTAATGAAAAGATTCAAGACTCAGCCACAAGCGTCAACTTTCTTTTTATTTGTGAGAATAGTAGTATCATTGTTCGCTTGCTGGAATCTTATCTCCCAAAACCCAAAGGAGTGTTTACCAGTTCACCACTGGACCCAAAATGTTGATATTCATGATCACGACCGGAGTAAAATTTAGCTGTAAGCGGTGAATGCAATATTACGCTCATTCTGGGGAAATGCTTTAAATGGAAACCGGTTAAATGAGACAGAAAGCATCTTTTCATGTGAGAAGTTATTGCAGCCAGTATTACATTTCATAGTGCATAATAATGATGAGAGTGTTCGGTGTCTGAAGTATATATGATACGCATACCTATGTACTACGTAGTAAAACACCGGTAAGGGACGGAAGTCGAGTGAAAGTTTGAAATGAAAAGATTTCCTTCCTTCTGTGATTCGTGTCTTTTACAAGTAACCTGCACGCAGTTATATATATATGCAGACTCAAAGTGCAGTGTGTAGTATTAAAAGGAGAAATGTTCTGTAGCATGAAAATGAAAGCTGAGTCACCAAGAGTTACACACAGTACACGAGTAGTATTGTGGCAGGAGGGGAAAAACTTTCAACTTTTCAACTTGTTCAAAAAAGAGTTGAGGTGAAAAGTTGTCTGAAAGGGGAGTGAACAAGTAGAGAAGAGAGTATTGCGGCCTCGGATAAACCGAAAGGGTATATACGGAAGAAAGTCAGGATGAATGGGGTCCACCGCTGTATTATTATGAACCCATTTCTGGGTGGCGGTAGGAAGAAAGAATAAAACAGAAGACGATCTGCGGGGTAACATTGGAGCAGCGAGAGAGAGTCAGCCATCAACCATTCGATAGGCCAAGCTTAGAAGCAGGTACATCGAGAGAAACTTTTTCCCTTTATAGATTGGAAAGAGAGGACGAGTACCTGTGAGCGTGTCAGAAAGATTATACGGTAGTGCACAGTAGTTTTGAGTAGTCAGGAGTCACTACAGTTGGGGGTGTAAAACAAGAATGAATGAACATGACTTCTGTTGGGAAAGAGAGAGAAATGAAGGAGAGAAAGTATAAAAATCACCTGCCTTTGAATGAGCGTGTCTTTCATCGGCTTTTAACTTTCTCTTTAGAAAGGACAAGTTGTCGGATGTGTTAATCTTTGGTGTAATATGATTTGACAGTTTTTTTCCTGAGAAGGACCTCTTGTGTGTGTGCCAGTTCGGTGTGTTTTGTTTCGCATGTGGTTGGTGGAGTAGTTTGGGTTGGAAAGTGGGATATACTTTTATGTGAGGAAGTCAGAGGGATTGTGGAATAAAGATAGGTAGGTTTTGCAGTGTAGGATTGAATAGAAGTTTAAAGTTTACGGGTGGAAAGAGTATACAGAGTGGGTTTGATTATATAAAGAGTGAATAGGATGCATTGAGTTTGTTATTTCGAACTCGTGGGGTCAGTTAAGTTTAGAGGAGAGTTTGATATTGGGCCATTGAATGAAGTCAAGATGCGAGAAATCGTCTGGTGTAATCATTATTTGAATCCAGTTTGAAGTTTATCTCGTGTGAATATCCCTCGCTGACATTAAACATTCTAGGTTGGCGTGTGGAGTCCATCTGAAGATATCTCGTTTTGTGTTAGAGTAGGAAAGCATTGGACGGGAGAGACGAGTAGAGAAAGTTAGATTGGGTGAGTGGAGCCATGCATCAGATGGAAATGCCCCCAAAGGGAACATTGAATCAACACAAAACTAAGCGTTATGCTCAGACTGTTGCATAAAATAAACGTTTCATATTAAACTCGAGTATACTTTCCCTACACACACAGTCAACTTTTGGTCGTTGGAAAAATATGCACCACACTTCTGATAGAGGTGTTTCCTTTTTTCGAAATCGGAGTCTTTCTCAGAACTGAGGTGGTAGTAAAAATAATGAAGTTTTTCCCTCTTCAAGAGTAGCTTAATAAATAGGGAGGCCAAGAGAAAGCGATCTGAGAAAGAGAAAGTTTTGGAAATAGCGCAGCAGCATCAGAAGATCGTTGAGGTGATGATGATGAGGATGTATACGTACACTTGTACACAAACTGGGACTTGCATTGCTGCTTCTAGCTACTCGATCTTTTGTATGTTTATATTTCTGGAATTTGCATCTGCAACCGAGGAAACTTTGACAATGGTTTGAAAGAGAGAAAGCAAGTCCAGTTTTGTATTCAAAGAGCATCTCTGTTTTGATAGCCAATAATATTTTAAGCTTTTGGGAATATGGATGAATAGAGAGGAGGGCGAAGTAGAGGGGCTTATTATCATTATCATTATTATGATACTGAAGCAATTTAGTCCACCACGAAAGACAGGCTCCGTGTCTCAAGAGACCAGAGAGAATTTTAAACTAGTAGTGCATAAGTGTACTCGCTTTTCTCATTGTTTTATCGCACTTTCGAGGAAAGTAATTTTCCTACAACTTTTGTTGTGTGTGTTGTATTCCAATTTTTTCGGTGTGGTTTTCATTATCCTCAGTATTGTAAATCGATCTAATAATTCTCGTAATATGCTTTGGTAATTGGCTTCTTTGCGTGATGAAAAGTTCCTTAACTGTGTACAATGCCATTCCGTCGGGATTTTTATTCTGAATTCGGATGTTGATGTAAGTATTGTGTACGTCTGTACGCAGTTCAGATGGATCGGTCCACGTACACATGTATGTCTTCGTGTGTACTATAGCTTCATGAGTGAGTAATACAACTACAGGGTAAAAAAGGACTTGAGAATACACGTACACTATGCGCTATAGGAATGAGATGAGTAGTAAAGCTACAATAAAAAATGGGCATTTCAGAAATGTATGTGTTTCATTAGAGAGTCATCGTATATTAACGCTGAGTTAGCTTAGCAGGGAGTTGCATTGTGTGTGTACGATTGGATTGAGAATTCAGATCACATCTTCAGAGGTTTGATATGGCACAGAGAGTGATGAATCATAAGGGAATAATTTGTGTGGAAGGGGGACTATGACTTTCAGTGGAGAGATGAGCAAGCATTTGAACGGGTGGTTCTTGTGAAGATGAATCTGATTATGATTAAGTAAGTTGGACTTGTGGATGTGAAGTAAGTGAGTTTGACATACACTGCTTAGACCGTAAAGAGTAGCAGGTAGTATCGTCGTTATCACATCCTTTTCTCGGTTAGTAAGTTAGTTAGCAGTTTACTCACGATCTCAGTCTACTTATTACTTCTTGAGGGGCTCTCTCCTGAACAATGGGTGTTTGTAGAAACCGTACTAAACTAATCCAATGTGCAAATTTCGTATGGAATTCTAATTTCAAAGGATTATAAAGCTGCTCCTTCATTGCTCCACAGTGTTAAATGAGACGGGTATTACTTTAAAACTAGGCATCTTATAAATTCTCTTCTACTTGTCTTTCACAGTAGAGAGCTTTTCTTTAAGAAGGCTTCAAGTCTAAAATAGTCTTAGGAAATGTATCGATGTAGCGATTCAACTGTTTACATTTTCGCAGTGACGATGACTAGACTTAGTATTCAATTAAGTAGACTCTTAACTTTAAAGTCTATCTATGAAGAAATGTGGTTGCAATTTTTACCTGTTCTCCCGAAAAAAGTTGCAAAGCGACTAGAATGAGATCATACAGTGTAGAGAAGTGAACTGCAGACAAAAAGCAGTTTGCAGATTGCGAACGGAGTACCAATAAAACTACTAGTGCTCTTTTATTGAAAATAAATATTAGTTATTCATGATTTTTTTAATTTTTGTGTTTTATTTAAAAATCCATCACGATTTTGCACAAGTTATCAAAATCATAAAAGATTCATTTGGATATTGGTATACATTCCGTAGGATTGTTTATTGTATATGAGTGAGATAGCCATATGTGGAGATCCCCGTGATGACGAACGAAGGGAAGTTTTAGAAGTGAAGAGAAGTTACGCTGAAGGTTAATGTAGTCAAGCTGAGAAGTAATGGGTGTAAATACCAAAGATGGATGGTGATCATTGAGCGTAATCTTTATCTGTAGGGCTCATTGTTTGATAATGAAGCAAGTTTTGGCAATTAAAGATCTGTCGAAGTTTCCCACAATGGCTGCAGGCAGTTCAGCTCGATCTGGGAATTCAATGGAAGGAAAATTAAAAGATGATATCATTGACAATTATTTATCATCAACGGCAAGGTTCATTAAGGTATGACATGGTGGGTTTAATTTGTGTGTAAGATGCGCTTCGCGACCCAATCCCAATCTGACTTCAAAGTGTTCCCAGTAGTTTTTGATGCATTTCAAAGTTGAGCACTTTCATACTTTCATTTATTGAGTTCTATTAGCTTCTAATTAGTAACTTCTACGGTATACTCCACCACCACCAGCTCACTCACCTTGTCGTGTGTTCCACCTTCAACTCTGGTTTTCTGGGCCTCGATTTGTGTCTACTGACGATGAGATTCTGTAGGGGAGATCCTCACTACTTTTTCGGCAGTTTTGATGAGGTTACTGAGTTTAGCATCCGGCGAGGGAGAGAAATTTCTCTTGTTGCTACCTACTGTGTTTAGCTCAATATTTATTTCCTCCGAAGCCCCTCTTTATTTTACAGATCCACTTCTACCCTTTCACCGCTCCAGGCGCTTTCTCCATGTGTTTTCATAAACTTAGTAGAGTGAGTGGAATTGTACTTCCTAAACATAGCCTGCAGCTAGTCCGGAGTATATATATATGTATTCCTAAACACACCAGATAGGCTGATCCAGTTGACACAACCAAGGAATTATAAGCGAAGCCTTTTGAAGCTTATAATATAGACATGCTTCATATACATTTGTAAACGGATGTAGAAAGGGTAGGCACACAGGGAAAACGTGTGTTGTGTGTGACCAATAGTAACTACCTTCAAGGGATTAAGTTGCCTTAAACTTCTGTGAAGTTTAGATTCGATTTTGTTTGACGTACGATTGGTACGATTGTTTGCAAGATGGTCAAGGGAACAGTAATATTGAGTGTGTAATGCTACTGGACATTTGTTGTAAGCCAGAAAGTGCAGAATTCATTTCACATTAAGAAGCCGTATTTAAACAATGTATAGAAAGAGTGGAGGAAGATTTAGAAGTAGTTTGGCTCCGGTTTAGAACGAATCTTTGGTAGTGAGATTCTTAAGTTCAGGACTGTTAAATGGTTCGTATTTTAGGAATCCAAATCACGTCTTGCACATCTCATTCCAACATCTCTTTCGAATCTACAAGACATTTCCTTTTCCCTTCCTCATTACCCTTACTTCATCGAGAGTCTTGTCTTTGCTCGTTCCACATCAATATTTAGGTGGAGATAGAGGAACTGGAGGGTCGCTGCTTCTGTTGTCACAGCCAGGAAAGGGAACTCACTTTTATAAGCATCTGAATATTATGCTCCTTTAAAGATACGATGGTCCACGGGGAAATCGTTGCTTTCACTCACTCGCTCCCCCTCCGTTTCCCTTCATTCTCTGCAGAAGAACACATTCAAAATCGTGTATGTGTGTGTGGCAAAGTATTTTCTGCACTTGTCGCGTTTTATTTAAGAACAGCTTTTACCTCAGTTTGTTGTACTTACGTCTCCCAAGATTTCATGTGGAAAAGAACCGGGGAAGCTTCCCAATGTCCTTTTTAGGAATCCAGAAGGACACTTCAACTACTTTAATGTTACTCCATTATCGTAACATCAGTATGTTTCATTCAATGTAGTCATGTCGTCCTGCCCTTGCATGATGGAACTCCTACTTCATTCCACGCGTTCTTGGAAATGTACAGTGTTCTTTCTAGCTCCTCACTTTAAGTTATTACACAAGCTTTAAGTGTCGAATTGTCTGAAACATAAATCCGACTTTCTTCAGTTTAGGTTTTTGCCTTCATGAGAGACGTAGAAGACACATTGGATGATGATGCACGC
>JAQGAC010001069.1:0-16086 GCA_034696585.1 Isotomurus maculatus | reverse complement strand
AGGAATAAGAAAGAACAATTTGGTATTTTCCATGCAGCAAAAATTGGAGTAATGTTTTATTAAACCAATATTTCCGAGCGTACTACAATTAATGTAGTAGCTGGATATTCTTATAGGATTAAACAGTGGGTGATTGGCAATGTATAATTTCATCAATATTATGAGTTTGATTCTCTTCACTTGTATTATGTTCATTATAGTCATTACATTCAATTATTTTTTGCAGGAGAACAACGAAATAATTATCATAGCCTCGCATACAGTTTACTTCTTGTGGTGATCACACTGCTGATGATCTTTGATTTTACACGATATTCAGTACGTTGAATTCGACCTTCGATCGCATGCACAGTAGATTGTAGATAGAATTGTTTTAAGCCGCATTCAATTGAATTCGTGCTGTGGTGTTTTTCTTTAAATAACTTAAACAGTAATAATTACACAATCATAATAATAATACACATGATGAATCTACCCAAAATTGAGAAATTATATCTAGAAACTACAAATCCGGCTAGAACATTTCTTGCTTTAGTTGTTCCACGCTGATTTAAATGTATTAACGTGGATGCTTCTCTACGCGTTATACACTACGATGCTCACTACTACAGAATTACAAAAAGTGTGCAATATTATGCAGTCTCTACGAAAAATACTCAAGACGGTGTGTGCTACATAAAAATAGTTGGTACATTCTAGATATTCTAGATTCTAGATATTATGCAAAATATAAAATGTTTCGTTAGCGAGCACACAAATTTTTTGGCAGAACTACAATGAATTCACTCTACAAATAGCCAAGAAATAATTATCGACGATGATCAAAATACAAAAAATCGCAGAGTTGCTAAAATACATAAAAACACTTGGACAGTTTGTACTTTGAATACGAAACTGCTTAAATAACCAACTTAACATACACAGATTTTTTGTTGTTGCTGGAAATCGTTTCTTTCTCACTTTTTTGACTCATTATTGCTTTTAAGTAACGACAACTCAGTGTGATAATAAATATTATCAGCTAAAAGGATTTCACAATGTGTGTGTGTATTTATATAATAAATATCTTGAATATTGAAATGCATAGATAAGTTGAATGAAATAATCAGGTTATTATGCATAATGAAATCTTGAGAAATTGGATACGAGAACTCAAGACAAATATATATTTAAATATTTATGCAGGTATGTAATATGTATCTCAGTGTGTGAATACACTGGATTCCTATCCGGTAAACTGCTACACGCTACATGAGCGAATCGTAGATATTTAGATATTTTTTAGAGGTAGTGTGGCAAACTTCATTCTGCCTGTTTTGATTTCTCCGAACAATTATGCGATGATGAGTGTGCAGAAACTTGAAAGATACTTCCTACTGAATTATTTGAGGGTTTTGAGGGTTTCTTCTTACAGAGATGCAGTTTAGCAATTTAGGTATCGAAGTTTGGCCTGGAATCCTTTTGTGTTGAAAGATTATTATGATTTAGTATTTTACGGGGACTTCTTCTCCGCTCGAGTAAACTTGAGTCCAAGGGAAGTCGATTCCTTGGGGGGTTTCTTCGAAGAAGCCAAATCTTTAGAAACTGTAGCAGGTACTGGAGGTGCAACCTTTGATGCAAGTCCCACAACTTTCTGATTGCTGAGGTTATCAAGCGACAATTGCTTTGTAAAAAGAGCTTTTTGCTTCTCATCTTGTTTGGAGGGTAGCTGAGAGCTTTTCAAGGTCGGCTTTAATTTGCTGCTGCTGCTGCTACCGTTGTTAGCACCAATCTCGCCACTTCCTGTGACGACTAACCCTGCTGCATCTGAACTCCCTTGAGACACGGTAGTCTTAGCCTCGTCCTTCATCTCAGGTTTTGATTTGTCAGGCATCGCTACTACTGCAGTGCCTTTGGATGAGAAGGAGACGTGGTTGTCCAAGCCAGAAGTACTGCCAGTCTCGGAGAGAGAAGATGGCTGGGAATCTCCACTGTGATCGTCTTTCGGCGAATCCCGTTCTTCTGCAATTCTGGGCAGTCCAATGGTAACCGAAGAAAGACTAGTTGACGAGGGATGAGAAGACGGTTCTGAGACGTGTCCGCTGGAGTTGCTGGAGAGTGCGACAGACTTCAGCACGATTTCACTTTCAGGTTCGACTCTGCCATCCTTTCTGCTGCGACGGGAAAGGTCTACGGAGTTGGGGCTTCCACAGGAGCTGGAAGAAGTGCTGTTGGTCGACAAGGGACTCTTCGTAAGCGTAGTGGAATGAGGTTGCGACGTGATTGTAACTTTTGGGGGAGAGGAGATGGTAACCTTGGGGGCGGGGTTGCATAGAGGAGATATTGCTTTGGCTTCAGTTGTGCGTGGATGGTGGCGATCTGGAGAGAGGGCTCTGCGAAGTAGAGGAGACCCGGGTTCGGTGTTCTTGGCTCGATTGAATGGCTTCTTGGAAGTGACGGAGGCTGGCGAGAGGGACGAGGAGGAGGCGAAAGACAAGCCTGGGGATGAGGACACGTTGGTGGGGTTGTTTCCGCCGACGGCCAAGGGGCTAGGAGATCTTGTTGGAGAGGACGAAATGGGAGACGGAGACGGCGTTCTCGCCAACGGACTGAGAGGAATGTGTCCCACCGACTTGCGACGGTTGGGCGAGTGAATATTCTTGCTGGTGGCGTGGTGATGATGTAGCTTATGCTTGAGACCATGGAGACTGGACGGACGTTGAAAATGAGGACCCAGGAGTCCCGACGGTCCTAAAGTGGCTGGACTCTCGGGCAGAGAAGATCCTGGAGAGCTGGAGGGGGACGAATTGGCAGTGGAGTTCGGGGAGTCCGACAGCGAGAAGATTCTCGGCAGCGGAGGCGACTGTGAGGAGCGAGACGTCGTGGGCGAACCTGGTAAACTCGGCTGCTGCACGTTCTCAACTGATCGACACAGCGATTGGAAACTTCTGCTTGGAATCATCGCCGAAGCATTTCCAAGAGAGAGTCGGAGATGTTGGATTTCGGCGGGAGTTCTCTTTCCCGCCAGAGTTTTGAGGAGAAGCGACTTTCTCCGCTTTTCTGTGCTTTCTTTCTTCGTTTTGCGGGACTTTAGGAGCGGAGAACGCGCCATTTTCGACTGACCTGGCTCCCTTCGCCGTCCCCCAGAGCGAATGGACGTGTTTTCAAGCGGAGTTGCCCTCAACATTAGCTGATCGCCACCTGACATTAATAAATGGAGAACTTGAGTATGCAACAGACCCTGAGTGGGTTCACCGTTCACTTGAGTTATTAGGTCACCAGCCCTAAGGCCCGCTTCGAACGCTGGGCTCCCTTCAGTCACTTCCTTGACGAGGTGCTGCACTGTGTACACATTCGAGTCTCCGAAGTAAACGCGGATGGCGCGAAGTGTGAATCCCAGGCCTTGCGGGCCTCTCCGCAGGATTATTGGGGGCTTCAAGCTGTTTATGAGGGGAGAGAGTTCCCTGCACGGCGAAGTGTCTCGTGAGCTGGCAGTGCTCGAGCCGCCTGGAGACTGAACCGACTGGGTCGTCGAATTCAAAGCGGACGAAGAATCAGCCTCGGGGATTTGCAGAGACAGGCCGAAAGCTGAGGCGCTTTTCACTACGTTTCGGGAGCCTCCTCCGTCTCTCTTGGAGGAGGTGGGAGTTGATTGGTGGAGCGGAGAGAGTCCTGAGAACGAAGAATCAGTGACGTCACACAGTTTGAGAGCGCATCTCTCGCGAGACTTGATCTCAGCTGCGATTGCTTCCACGCTGGAAGCTGAAATCGAAAATCTTGGGAGACATTCTCGATGAGTTCTTCTTCGTCTGTGGATCTGCGGAGAGATCTCTTCACTTTCAGTCTGCGATGATTCTGGGGTGCTCAGTTGGCTGACCAACGTTGACTTGGTTTTTTCTCCTGTTGCCCCAGCATTTGAAATCGTTGAGGATAACGGAGTGATGGGAGCTGGAGGTTTACTCGTGGTCTTCGGATCGGCAGGACTTTCTGGTTTCGTTGTGGTGTTGTTACTCGCACAGCTGCTGCTGTTGCTGAGAGAAGATTTGGACTTGCTCTCCGTCTTGGGATTGCCTACAGATCCATCGCTTCCCGTTCCACTTGAGTCTTGGCCATCGTGAGATTCTTCTGCAAGTCTCGTTCGTGTCTGACTTTTTCGATAACGATGAGAACACGACGAGAATCCGAAAAGAGGGGAATCATCCGTGTCGTCAGTGTCGACGTCCAAGTCGTGTTGGTATCGATCCACTCGAGCTAAGAAAACAGGTTCGTATTTAAAAGGACAGTTCACTGGGATAAATCGACTTTTCTTGTCAAACAAACTTACTGTCGAAATATGAAGTGTCCTCGTCATTCGAAAGACTAGGGACAAATTCTACTTTCTGACGTAGCAAGGAATTCCAATCGAGATTTGCAAAGTATCCGTGATCCTTTACTTCTTGAGCACCAGCAGTTCCCAGTCGATCTCGAGGGTTTTGTTGCAGCAATCCTGAGATGACGTCCTTCGTTTCTGACTCCACCGGCCAATCTTCTTCCGACGGCCACTCGATATCATCTTCAATAGAATCATTAGAATACAATTAGAATTCCATACTTTCTAGCTAACTTCTAGCAGTCTGTAGGCTCATAGAAATACAAATAAATATTTATCCACATTACCATTGACTGTGTGAGCAAACAATTCCTCCGGTGTTTCCCCGAAGAATGGAACGCAGCCGATGATGAACTCGTAGAGAATGATACCCATGGCCCACCAGTCTACAGGCTTTCCGTAACCTTGTCGCAGTATAACTTCAGGAGCGATGTACTCAGGAGTGCCAAACACTTGCTTGTCCGAAAACTGACGAGTTTCGCGATCAATAAATCCTTCGTAGAGATTTGTAGCCACTGGAATTACGAAAAGGCAGTTATTAATTTTAGAAAGCCACAAACACTGATGATTCGTGTGTTGCTGCCCTCATTATTATTGGATACTTACGCGACATGAGTCCAACTTTGCTGAGTCCAAAGTCGGTGAGTTTGATGTGACCTAAGGCTGTGATGAGCAAGCTAAAAATGAAGCGGAACAATTAGCAATGATGAAGAATGTGTGTTTTGCTGTGAAACAATTAAGGAGTTATTCTTACTTATCGGGCTTCAAGTCTCGATGGACGATGCCATAGCTGTGGAGATACTCCAAGGCCAGGACAGTCTCAGCAAAGTAGCATTTAGCCATGTCAGGAGGCAATGGGCCCATATTCTTCAAAAGGTTTGCACAGTCGCCACCTTCAACGTACTCCATCACGAGGCAAAGATGTTTCTGCGAGACAAAGTAATTGGATTCATTGACTTCATCAATCACCCGTAATCTCTCCTTGAATGGGAGATGTTTTGTGGTAGCCACACTCACCTTTGTCTCAAAGCTGCAATACATACTGACAACGAAAGGATTGTCCGTGAAACTCATAATGTCTCTCTCTGCAAACACCTGCTCCACTTGATTCCTCAGCATCAAATTGTGTTTGTTAATTTTCTTCATGGCGAACCGTTGTCGGGTTTCCCTGTGTCGCACGAGGTACACAGCTCCGTAAGCTCCATTCGATATTAATTTCACAACTTCAAAGTCCTGCTCGGAAGGTAATTTAATTTTCTTGTCTTCGGCTTCTCCCTCGGCATCTCCCTTTTGTTCTCCACTTGTGACAGAAGGAGAAGGCCCATCTGCAGCCAACTTTGCGTTTTGTTGGATGTTCAGTTCTTGCTGGAGTTCTAAAGAACACGAGGACAATGTTAAAAGGTTCTTCTAATCATATTTGCGTCTCAGAGATGCTAATGAAAGTGACTCTACTTCGTGTATAACTCTACCTGCAATGGGATCTCGGTTGAGACCGAGTTTGCTAATTATATACTGAGGAATGTCTGTTTTAACTCCTTGTGTTACTTTTGCCTGCCCTTCTGCTTGTTCCAGCAAGTGGTAGAATTCTTCAGGGTCGAATTCAAGACATTCGAGAAGTCGAGCGGGTCGAGAAACCATGAGAAGGAGCTTTTTGATGGAGCCCGTGAGGTAATTAGCAGCCTCGGGAGACTTTTCTTTCGTCTCACTCAAAAGTCTCTCAAGATTCTCGGACATTTCGTAAAAGTATCTGCTAGAAATAAGTTTCTCTTGAGATTTGAGCAAACAATCTCTCGCCATTTCGATCACTTGGTGATGGACAAATCGTGCGATAGCGATGGAATCCGGACTTAATTTTTCACATCCCCCCATAATCTCCAGTGTTTCGTTCTCGTCGATAAAACTACCGAGCTTTTCCTCCATTTGTTGCGTTGCCTGAAATTGTGCATCGTAAGTCATCTCGGGTAATGCACAGAGGAGTTTGCACACAGAAATGTCAGAATATATTTTACTTACTTTGGGGAATCGCTCTTTGTACATCGTATTCATGAGCACTATCTCGTTTTCTATTACCGGGGACCGGATTGGGCTACTGTAAAGGAGAAAGCAACACACACAAATCCATTAGTATCATTATGGAAGACAAGTTTAACTCAACTTTGCACTTGTTAAGCAGATCCTTTCTATTTCAAACGAAGAATATTATTAACACGAGGAAAGGTGTGTAGAGATAACGAGGCTTATTGTTCTTGTGCTTTCTTGAGTAAGAACACAAGTTCAATTTAAAGCACTCGGGAGATTAGACTTAATCCAGCCTCCCTCCTCCTTCTCCTGAACACGTTTGAAATAGAAACTCACTCCCAACAATACAAATGAAAATGAGAAGATGCATTTCACTCGTCAACCTTGTGAGATTACAAGAGATTGGGTAAAAATAAATGGAATTCATAAAGGATGAATCCATGAGAGAGAGAAGTGATGCTCCCAACATTGTTCACAAAAGGTGTGACAGGTAAAATGCATGAAATATTGATTCAGAATGTGTAAATCAGCTTACTCTAATGTAGCAATGCATAGCCATGCCAAACTGTGAGCAGCGTGAATGAGACAGTAAAGTATGGAAATTAATATTCATGGGAGAATTTAATGAACACGATTCGAGTGGCATTATCCGAGAGAAGAGCTTTCCACTTAACTTTCTCCATTCATTTTAAGTAGTTTACGAGAAAAACGGGAGTACGAGAATCTTAATTATTCAAATATATCACGTCCTATCGATTTCGGACTTTACTGAGCGTCTAATTACTTTAAATTTGTAATAAGGATTGCGTTTCTTTTTTGCAGAGCTGCAGATGAAAGCCAAATGGGCATTTAGAGCATTTTACACAATTTCAATGGATAGCCGAGTTAGTGTACAAGGACAAATGGAAATTTTTTCCAAGGTTTTTTGATGATAAAAGAATCTAGTCCAATTACACTGGCAGAGTCCCTCGTAACAAACAGCACACACGGTAGTTTAGAACGAAATAAATGTGATCGTGTAATCTTCGTTCTGGTGAAAGGTTCGCAATAATATTGTTACAGGGAAACGAGTACACAACTCCCGGAGTTCAATTATCTCCGGCTTACGAGGAAGATATTTTACCTTCTAGCCTTCCAGCAAGGACAATTCTTGGCTGGATAACTCATTAATCTCTTCTCTAGCTTCTGTTAGGTGACCCTCATGTCACAATGTCATTCATTAGGGCTCTTATACTGAGAAGAAATCGCTTCACAGTTTCTTTTTTATTAAGCTTTCCCTTGACTTCCCAATCACGTTCCTAATGCAATATCCCATTAATCGATTGACTCTCTCTCGTTTCTGTCGGTGCATCTTTTGATGTTGTTGGGAAGAATCAATGCACAAGCATGTCTGTTTATTTTGGTGATGTAGGAGAGATATCGTGTATTAAAATATATCGCACGCCCTCACTTGATGTTGCAATGATGTAATACGATGGGGATTTTGTTCGGGAAATGATGACTGGAGAGAGATACGCTTTCCTGACTAAATGTTCTCGTTCAGCTTTATCGCCGACGACAAGCCAAGTCAATCTAACTAAAGCTCTTCAATATTTAATGCGAGGATTCGTGTAAAACTGCGAGGCTTTGCTATGATTCCCCGTGTAATTCGATAGCATTCGATAAGATAAGACGTATTCTAGAGAGTTATTATTATAGGGGTCGTGTTCAGAGATGGTCGAGTAGAAAATGACATATTTGGTGGTACATCGATTAAATGTGAAACATCGGGGAAATAGTCAGAGCACACAGACACACACACACACACAGTTCGGGAAGTCTTCGATTAAAGAGCGAAAGACTAAGACCAAGCGTAGATAGTTAAGTCACAGATTGCCTCGTTTGCAGCATTCATATGACTTAAGTCACCAAGTAAGACTTCGTAGCTTAAGAAGCTTTTTTGGCTTTAAAACGGAGGCGTAAATGGGAAGATTCATTTCGGCGGAGAATGGAATAATGAGAGTGAATTTGTCGCTAACCTTAGACTACGAGATCTAGGCCGAAGTAGTGGCGACCGGTGCCCTTCTTCCTCTAGACTAGGATTACTTTCGTTGGATGAGAAATGGCGAGGCAACGGTCCTGCTCTGTCTTCTGATACTTGAGCTGATCCATCTCTTACCAACTGGTGAAGTCGTTCCTGACTCGAACATTGCGACTGCAAACGGAATAGAACAGGAAATGATGAGAAAGAAATTGAGGAATAATTGAATGTGGCGTGATTGTGATTAATTGGAATGATTCCGGGGAAAAGAAAGACTCTCAGGTGGTTTGAAAAGAAACAATAAACTTACCGACACCGTTGAGCTACCCGGTGTGGTTCCATACCCGGAGGAAGGTAATGATGCTAAAGACCAGCGTCTTCCATCTCCAGCCCTTTTAACTGTTGCGAACGCAAAATGCTGACTAGGTGACATTCGTGGACTGTCTAAAGGACTTCCACCTGTTCACGGAAAAATTCAATTATCGTTTTTTATCCATACAACTCGGGTCGGGAGTTTATCCCACGCTGTAATGTGAGACTCTTTGTAGGAAACAGTTTGCTTCTTTCCATACGTTTATTATTATTGTCTACACTCAATTTTACTTTAACTGCTTCCTCCTTATTAACTGTATTATATATCATGCAACGAAGTAACAATACGAACAGAGCTAACGAACAAACTTACCAGACATCGGAGAGTGACATCGCGGGGGTAGCGTAGGCGAAGTGTTTGAAATAAGACTTTTCCTGTGTTCTTGAACTCGGCTGTTCCGACGTGGGAGACATAATTCCTTCTGTTTTTGCATCAATCAATAAATTTCCAATAAGCAAATGACTTCAACATAATTTCACAGGGTGTTCATCACATGGAAGTGTGAAAGCAAATGGTGAAAGTTAACCTTGTAGGATTCAAAATGTCTCCAGATTCTAGAAATCTAGAGGGTATAATTTAGATGGGAATTTTGGGAGAAAAGGTACGCCCACATATTCTCTATCTCTGTTGTATGTGACAAGTAGAGCGAGTCATTGGTAAGTTGGAAGAAAGTTCTTTTCTAGGATTCAGACGTCTTTTGTCTAGAACATCAAGCAAATAATAGGAAACGATCCACAATGCCTACTTTCTCTACTAGTCATATTTCTGTCTGAGAAGAAAATACGCAAAACTCTTTTTGTAAGCAAAAAGTACTTTTCGTAGAAAAAGTTCGCGAGAAGTTTTAGGCAAGCGGAGTTTTGGGTTCGAATTCAATACAGATCTTTTGCAATGAGGAAAGTAATTTTGAAGTTTGTAATTAGATACTTGACATACAAAACAAGTTAAAGTGACAGAACGTCCGAATTGTAGTGCAGATAGCAACCACCAAACAACTCAAATGCTAACGGGAGAGTTGGTCTGCTGGATCTGACAGTTTGACATTTGGGCTGAGAGAAGCTTAAAGTGTGGAGAGCGACAGAACCGACATGTAATTAAGCCGAGGAGGAATTCCTCTGTGGAAGAAGAATACCTTGAAATGCATCAAAGAGGTGACTGAAGGAAGAGGCAAAGTGAGATTGGGTCTGGGCTGGCGGAGTTTAGTGTCAGAAATGCTGCGGGGTAATCCGGAGGACGAGTTTGATGAAGAGCTGTCAGAAGTTGTAGATGAAGTGGAAGGTCCATCTTTAGAGGAGACATTCGTGGGAATGACGACTCCAGGAGAGTCATTCTTGGAAGATGATTCAGTCGAATTGGAACGAACTGTTTGGCTAGATAGCTGCATGAGAACTGAAAAACGATAGCAATTCCGATGGAAAATGAAAACCTCTCCATAATATTCTACTTCAGCTCATGTCACATCACTTCCCAAGTTCATACGTCAAACACTACTTGACTTCTTCTACTTCACTGCTATCACATCAAAACCACAGATCTCCACTTATACGCTAACTTGCAATTTGGTCGAAACTTTGCAGTGATGAAAGGCCTTTCTCTGACAAACGCTAAGCCTCACAAGCCTTTGTGAGATTGTGATTTCTCGTAATCAGTTCTTATTGTCCTCAACTAAACCAGAGACACTGGGTTCAATCACGAGCCTTAAATCAATAAGCCTACTTTCCATCCAACTCCCAACTATTTGAATAGATTCACATTCACCTTTAGTATTCCTTTCTCGATTTCAAGTGTGACGTGTGTACAGTGACTTCGTCGAAAGCCACAACTTCCTATTCCACTCTGGGCAATTTATATTAAACTTTTCAACTTTGTTTTTAAAAAATACTCTCCAATGACTTCACTGAACAACTAATGCCAAGCACAAGGTCTTCCCTTGTGTTTTTCTCAAATCCCCGTGTGTGTATCGCACATCTACACTGAACAATACGTGATAATAGAATGATGTGTTCTATAACAAACGATGAATCACTCACACACACACATTTACATACACACTTTAGACTCTACAAGTTATATACACACACCTTCCAGCTATATTTAACTAGAACTATTTTTCATAAAAACACAAGAGTGAGTACACGACGACCCGTGAGTACTGTAGAAACTTAATAGTCATTCATCGCTCGGTTAAAAACGGTGCAAACCTTCGTGCACAATATTTAACTGAAAATGTATTGACACATTTACAAATCTCACACTCCTCTGAGGGAGGAGATGGAGTCGTGAGGATTTGGATTTTGGATATTTGGATGCAGGAGGCACAGACAGATAGGAGAAACACTAGACAGAGGCACTCGAAGCCCCGAGAGCTGATTATTATTATTATAACTTTTTGTGTGAGATGCCCACTAGCAAACCTAGTATCTCACTCATCACTTGCGACTTGTAAACGAATATGAAAAAAGTTTTGGCATCCTCTGCAACACTTCAGTCAATCTTTTCAGATCACATCCTCACACATCTCATCCTATCTATCCACGTAACTATCATTCTAATCCGAGAGAACGAATTCTCGTGTGCTCGTGGGTGATTATTAGATGATACATTGCAACAATATTATTAGACCAAAAATTCAGTCTCCTACTCGAACTGCCCTTACAAGAAAGAAACATTTGATTGCTCCTTAGAACATTTATTATTACAGGTCTACTACCAATTCACCCTTCATGGTGCAAACAGTTACAAATTGCGAATGGCTGGCTGAAGGAATTTTGGTAGGCACTAAAAACAACCTTCCCAGGCGGATTGCCTTCCTTCCTACACTTGAATACTCGAAATAGCAATTAGTAATAATGAGAGGCTACTGAATTATCGAGGCCTTTAGGCGCTACGCACACACACACACTCACTTACATGTGTTGAAAAGTTGAAATTGCCATTACGCCTGATGAAACAGAGGATGACATTACATACCGTATTTCTCCATAAACTTGCATCCCTCTTTGTGACTTTTTTAGTAGCTGTCAGGTTTCTTGTCTAATAAGCAATAAGTCAACAAGATATTTTCGAACTTGAAAGCTGATCTGAATTTGTGTGTGTACAAGTGAATCAACACACACAATGCTAAAGTACTGACGTAAACCCTGAGAGAGAGAATTAAATGGATTTACGATACAACAGACTTGACGGATGATGATGATTGTTGCATGCCAGTTGGAGTTGGAATGAATAAGTTTAATAGGTACCAAGTCAGAGTAAGATTTCTTGCCGCACAATAAATCTACGCTATCGTACACACAATCTACTTCAGTTTAAATTAAGTGTTAGTGCAGAAGTTAACAAGACACACATGCCATTGAATCCCAGAGTTTAGTATGCATTTATGGCAATATGCACCTGCAGTTCTTTCCTAGCTGTGTGTGTGTACACACATGCAGAATATAAAGAGATGCTTCACTTTCCACTGAGATGAAGTTAGATCGCCTGTGTGAGAGTGAAGTATGGACAGTTCAATCAGCATGAAAGATAATACAATTATTGCTGCAACACACACACACACACAGAGATGACCAAGAAGATAGGCGTATATGTAATAGAGATATACAGCTTATTAGTAGCTGTGATGATGGTAGAGTTTTTAATCTCCTCACGTAATATGGGGTATCAATCTGCAACCAAAAAGGTCTAAAATTTGCCCTTCTTACCTTTGGGAGAGACTGACGTGAATCACAGACCGATAATGAACGGTAATCGCTCAACTCAACTCGAGACACATCTAGATGAGAATGTGTTGCCCAAGCTGGTAGAACTTCAGTGCCTTGCTACTGAAGGATGTTCACTGCCCATGATACACGACACACCAAGTAGTTTGTGATTAAGGTTTTAATGATGGACATACGTAAGTATAGTGTTCACTATCTAAATCTCACTGAAGAAGAGTGAGCCATAAATCTGAGCTACAGGTAACAAACTTATCATTGCGACACTTCTACTTAAAATCCTTAAATTGACACAGTCTAAAGTGCTACCAAATTTAATGCACCTGCACGTCGCATAAGATTCCCTGAGACTCAGCTATCAGCTTGTGCGTATTTATCCCTGAATGAATTTCCTCTATACACGCTACAGGAGAAACTATCTTTTGAAGTGTTGCTAGAAACTATCCTGCACTCGAATTGTCTTCTGCTACGCGACCTTCAGAAACTAGACTTTGTAAACTCCTTAATCTATATGTATGTATTTATTTATATATAGATATCGGTTGCACCAACACTTGATTCGATTCTCGGGTATTTCCAAAAGAAAAATATGATCTGTCTACATAACCCGAGGTGTTTATGGAAGATAGACGGAGAGAGAGAGATTGTGTTTCCAAACTTGTCTGATGAAAGATCAGCTGAGAGGTTTAATATTTAAGTGAGAGTGAACGAAGACACTGTGAGCCTCGCAGTGTTCGTAACTAACAATGGGAGACACGTTAGTAATTGTCTCTCGCTTGCATAATATTGTGTGACAATATGAACAAACCTCAAAGTGTCCACAGAGTTTTAGAGCTCTTAGAAGTGACTTGCGCTTGGAAAAGCAAGCAGCCCTTTTCTTCTTTCACTATCTCCTGCTTCCTACAGTTCCTACAGCTCGTGGATGTGTGTGCAGAAAGTTTCCGAATAAAATATCCAATCCACTGCACGCTTGCCCCATTCGTTACTCGGGAGAAACCAAAGACCACATATACAGCAAAGGCAACTCTGATGCTCAACGTCTTTCACCCACTCTCCTCTAAGCGGAGCTTCAATAGGAGTCTCTATGAAATGTCTAATACGCAAGGAACGGCACTTGAGGAACTTTTGATACAGTCATACACACAATACAATGCCATATTAACTGAAGCATGGAAGGAGAACGGAGGTTGTATTCATTTATTCAAATTTACATGCACGAACTGTGTGTATACTTTCCCTACGCCCTGTGCACTCCCTGCCTACCAGGCACAGCTCTCTTTCTCTGGAATGACCACTTTAACTTGTCATTTCCATCTTTTGGTGGTGTTGGTAAGGTGAGAGGGAGGAAAGTTGCACAGCGAGTATGTTGCAACTTTCTGAAAGGTTTGTGTGTGAAAGAGTCGGAAGGGAGGAAATCGGGTTCTGTGTAAGTGGAGACAACTTTCATCCATCCACCACCGCCAACCAACTACCCGCTTTCGGAACAACCCACTGACACTGGCTTTATCGATTAAATCCCTCGCGCAAGGTCTGGACAAATAGATGGAAGTCAATTCAACAGGACTTCCATTTGAACATCCTCCGTTCAGGCATTCATTCACACACTCTCTGCTGCCTCATCATTACAGGTCGTTATGTTGTTAAATGTAGAGCGGAACTGAGAATGTATACACCTACACGGCCTATGCCCACCTTGAAGATATACGACCCTTATCCAATCTCCTTTTTTACAACAGGAGTTTGATTACCCACGCTAATTGTAAGCAAATTGGAGCTCACACAAATTATGACATGACTTGTCCTACGTAAACACACACACACACACACACACACACAGGTATCGTAGGAATCCGTACCTATTTGGATAAATGAACGACACGTATCCATTTCAGACTAACATTTCCAACGACGGTAAGTAAGTCAATTTGGGAAGGGAATATGGCTTGTTTACAGTTCCATAAAAGTAATTGGCTTGCTCGTTTAGGGAAAGGCAAAAGGCAAACGAGAAATTCCGTAACAAGTTTTTCCGGTAGACGAGGAACTGTATGTGCGAGAGAGAAAGTTCTACTGCATTAGAATTGGGCATTCATCCGACAAGCTTGCAGGATAATTAAATTGTAACCCCGAAGTAAGAATGCACCTTGGATTGTTCACTGTATGAGATTTTGTGTGTGTTAAATGGGGAAGGTCTCTTATTGAGGTTGCAGACATGTATTAATATGAACCATGGGCTGACGGTTACAGTACCCACGAAGGAAAGAGACCACTGGCCCCGGGTAGTATGCGGGTTCCTATTTATTAGCATTTGTACTCTGTTGATAACATCAAAACCACTTCAAAAGCATTCGCTAAACCGTAATGAGAGCGTAATTGGAGTTATGAGCGACTATACAGTATATATATAAAAGCAAGCATACAATAAATGAATATATATAGTTCAACAAACTATGAAATCAAATCTCGTCGCAGTTCTCAAGTAAGATTTGATATTCCACAAGGGTATAACTTATATTGTTACAGCTTTGAATGAACCATTCGAGAGAGATATTAATTTCTGAGAATCGTGATTTCACTTCCTTTCTCTAAGTGCTCGAATCCATTAGCCACGCGATTAAGATAAACTTAATCGATTATGATGAGAACGAAATACTTTCTCTCCGTAATACTTCATTCCCAACGGTATTGAATAAAGTACTTGAGTAGATTATACAAATCTTATTAAGGCCAAAATATAGTTATACATATCCTTTAGCTTCTAACTGCCAAAAACTGTACCGGTAGAGTTCTTAAAGGCTGAGTGCTTGTAGTGCAATTCAGCTTTTAATTGGAAAGATACGCTTATTTTAATAAGGTTAACTGTATGACTATTAACACAGTATGATACTTCTCTTTACTACGCAGAGAATAGCCGATAGATGATAATAAATACAATATTGTTTGTGTTGCGAAAGACGTGAATGAAAAAATCTCTCTATAAACCGAATTCACTTGCTAATCTGAAAGGGATTTGTATTTTGTACGGAGCGCAATTTATTCTTAACGATGAAAAAGACAGCGCAGTTAATAAATTATTTATCATGGAGTAATATAACATCCTCACTTTGTTTTTTGTTGATAAAGCAGTTTGCACTGCTTAAGTCAACCTACACACACACACACACACACACACACAGTTTCCTGTAGTAATAAATCGTACATATATGCCAACATAATTTTGTAGAATTGGAGGATATTGTGCTCATTTTCCACAAGATTTGCAATAATATTATCACATTAAGCAATCAAGCTGGAGAGGATGAGAGAAGAGATGCGAAGCTTTTCGAAGCTTTGAAACAGCGCGACTGCGAAATCCAGCTTTCCCACGTATAAAATGAAATAGCAGAGATAATATATAATACGAAAGCGAGAGGCTTTTTAGGACAAGATTCGCATACAGAGTGAAGATAAACTTTGTATTTGCCAACAGACTATGACTCATAAAAATATTTAGAGGAGAGTTCCATTTTCGATTTCCGCTGGTACGGAGTTAATACAATAATGTTTTTTACATTTGGCTCAAGAATCTGAGTGTGCTGCACACATAAACTGCATCCGACGCAAATCACAAGTGGAT